>JARFOD010007015.1:0-11570 GCA_031763545.1 Mopalia muscosa | reverse complement strand
CCCCCCCCCCCCCCCCCCCCCCCCCAATGAGGAAATCTTTTCAAATGCGTTTACATAAATTTGACACAAAATATCTGTAAACTGATAGACGGTGTCCTCCACAGCCTTAATTCACTTACTAATGTTTCCATTAGGCTGTATAATAATTTCCCAGACCCTTCCAATATAACATTAAGCTACACCATTGGCTTTATTATCATGTATTCTAGGTAAAACATTTCGCGACGTTCAAGATTACACGTTGGCTGACTGTCTATACATGACAAACAACGCGAGAAAGTTCGAGAAAAGCCAATGATGCGCGCATCTTACTCCAATATACAGGTTAGTCCCTGAAGTAACTAACCTAAGCTAACGTTTAGCATTAGTTTACATAAAATCTTGTCACGTCCGCATATTAAAACTAAGTTGTAAATTGTCTAGGGGGCCCTTTACAACTCGCTCAAAGGTTCTTCAAATAAGTAAAGAGAGCATACATGTATATAAAACTTATACACGAGCAGGCATTTCAAAACATTCACTAAGGCTGGGTTTTTTTTTAAGACGCGGCGTAACAAATACACGTACACAGATTCAGTATATAGACTGAAGGCCTACATACATGTCTCTCAATAAACCTGAATTCCGATTGTTACATTGAAAGGCAGTTCTACTCATGCGTGATATGTTCTTGCGCAGTGCTAATAAGCTTCAGGAGGGTATATGAAATACAATTCATTTTTTGTTGAGCATACAATTTTTGGTTAGTACACCTAGTGTAAAGTGCATGCCTCGCACTTATCATAATCGAATAGCAGTAATGAAAAAATTAGAAAAATGAAATGTCTGGTATATTTATGTATGGACCCTCCTAGTCGTGATTATAGCGAAATAATTGGTTAATTGGTCTTCACTGCCTCGTCGCTTGACAGGCGATTAACGCCATACTTAAGGACGTTTCACTGACACTCCGACATTTCACTGCACTTTTCACGGAAATGGGGCGTATCGGAGATAGTTTCCGAAACATCGGAAGCTAGCAAGATGGCTAGATTTTTTGTTTGTTTGTTTGATTGGGGTTTAACGTCGTACTCAATGGTATTTCACTTATAATATAAGTGAAATATATGACAACGGATTGTCCACTTTACACTGCATCTAGCCTTTGTAAGGTGGAAAACCGGGAGGAAACCTCGTCAAACCACCCAGAGCCACAACAGTTTAGTAAGCGCACACACTTACACAAAGCCACGGCTGCGGGCCCAGCAAGATGGCTGGAATCTACGCCGAAATCGTGGACTTTGTTTGTTTAACGTTGTACTTAAGTGTATTTCACTTTAACCATGACGGATTGTCCACTTCACTCTGTTTTTTTGCCTAATCACGATGAAAAACCGAAAGGTTTGTTTGTTTGAGGTTTAACGTCGCGCTCAAGGGTATTTCACATATGATGATGGATTGTTCCTTGTCATATACCGACAGAAAAACCGACAGGAAACCTATTCAAAACCACACCGTGTGACTCACTCGTATACCTGATGGTCGACATGCGGACTGGATTCCGTGAACGGTAGGTCCTACATCGAAGTAGGATAAGTGCGCGCACACGCTAAACACTTAGCTACTGCCAAGGGATCAATTTGCTGGAAAATCACTCAGAGGCACAATCTCAATAAAAGTATCTCATTGTTTTACATGTATGATCGAGTGCACAAGGCACTGACAGTAGATACAACATGACCTTAATCTTGTCATTCCCGAGAGCTGAGACAGAGTAAGGGCGACAACTCGTTTAAGAGTTTAGATACATTTGGCCAACATGGCTCTCATTCGATAGAAGACACCCAGAATTCTTGCGCTAAGGGAGACACAAGACAAGACGCTTACCCCTAACCCATGGCAGCGGGACCTATATATGTATGACGTTGGATTCACAGTGGCGTATAGTTGCGGCAAAGCTTAATTATGTCAGTCTAATGAGAATTTCAGAGATTTGATAAACGTTTAGAAGTGTGTTATGTAATTAATGCATTTTGCTTATATAATGTGGTTGGCGTAAAGTAACACAATCAGATTATATCGGTGTGTATTGTTAACAAAACGAGTTTGCACCGTTCAAGAGCTGTAACGGCTATACAGCATATAACCCAGCCTCTTATGCCTTGACGTGAAGAGCAAAGAGAGACAGACACAACTCTTAGTTTTGGCCATATATCTCTGCCTTAATCTTGGGGTAAATCCTGGAATTTATAGATTATCTTTATTGTATTAAATATGTCTGGAACTATATGACTTAGACTTGTCTACATAGTATCAAGCGATTGTATTGTGGAGAGATTGATTGGTTTATCAATTAGTGTTTAACACCGTGCCAAAATGTATTTCACTTAAATAATGGCGGTGTAGCCAACAGTAGTCGTCACACTGACACGACCATAAAATGTCAAAGAGTTTTGTTCTGATGGAAAACTAGTGTTCCTCCAGTGCTACTTAAAGAGTTAGGTGCACGATTGACTTTTCTCATACCTTCTCGCGTTACTTGCCATGCACAGGCAGTCAGTCAACGTGTTATCTTTAACATCACGTGATGTTTTGCCTAGAAAAAATGATAATAAAGCCAGTAGTGAACCTTAATGTACTTAAAGCAGTATGTTTGTACACAGACTACCCTCGGCCAGACTTGATGACACGTCTTATGATTAATATTGAATAATATTATATTTTATAAATATACCTATAATATTTTTCTAATTATAATCGCGGTAAGTATATTTATATTATCATCTATTGTTAACTGTCGGACTAGTAGTAAGCCATTACACGTCCTATAATATAGTACGTCAGATTGTCTCATGTGAAAATACAATATTTTGTCTATGTCGATTTATGTTTGTTCGATATATTTATTATTTATTTATCCGATCCTAGGTCGTCAGGATATTATCCCAATAGTAGATCATCTGCCGGTATCGGTGTGGATAGAAAAAGGGTGCAACGTAGACAGCCTTATATGAGGTTCCGCGGACTGATGGCATTGCGGTCCTCATACGGTCCGCGGAAGTCGAACCCGCGATCCCAGAGGTTTAGTTATCTACCATGGAGAATCGATCTCAAACATGATATAGAAAATAAATTATTAAACAAAATGTTGATTGGAGAGCTCATTTGAATAATCACGTGATGGTTTTAAAGGAACTAGTGCCACTGTGAGCAGTTGGAGTACACTGAAGTGTGTATTTTCACATAAAGCATGTCGTGGTACACGTCACAGCTAAACAAACTTCCAGGTGTACTAAACAAAGATGGCCGCCGTCAAAACAATGGCGTCGAAACTCGAGTTTCAATCAGATCTAATTAGTTAAAGATTTATTCAAATTGGGTTACTTTAAGTACAAAAGTTTTATACTTACATAGACATCTTGGTCTGTGGTAGCCGTCAATGTTAGAAGCGTCCCCGTTTGTTGAAATTAAAAACTTCCGAAACCCCTTAAGACATCGAAAAGTCAGCGGTTCGCTGTTAGATCTTGGCGTATTCTTAACCCCGATACTTCAGTATATGCTTCGTGTACAGGTAAAAGCCTCCTCAACCAGGTAAAAACAACCCACGTGGTGACACGCCCACTTCTGTTATCAAGAATGATTGACAGACATCAGAACACACCCCAAAGCCCAAATATAGCAAACCCACGAACAATTCGTATCATTAAGCAAAGAAAAACTTCCTGTGCAGATATCTTTAAAAAATACATATATAATTATCATTTATCGGGCACTTTGTTACAAACATAATGTTAATTGACTGCTTCACGCTCAAGTACATTGCATAAGATAAATTTCCGCTAAAAAAGGGAGAAAACCTCAGTTGTATGCTATTGTATGCTGTATGCTATTAGACTAAAATAGGTATAAATATATATATATTGATATGCACTACGATTATGGCTCAGTTTATGTCCCACCTGACAAATAGAATGCCTCAGTTTTGATACAGAAATTAAGCAAAGGATTTTCACTTCCTTGCAAGTAAATGCATGCGAAAAAAGGTTAAATAAATAATGTTACCAATATATTATTAAAGACAAAATGATACGATTTGACAGAGTATAAGAATTCGCCAATGAATGGAACATTGAATCCAATGCGTACACAGTATTTGTGAGAAATCATTCAAATTCGAGACACAGCCACTTTACTTAAACACTACTTTAGTTTTGTCAGTTTACCTGTTATATTATAGACTTTCGCGTAACCTTCAAAACAAATTGGAAACATCTCAAGGTCTGAGAGAACCTTGGGGCTATCAAAGCAAAATTTTCGCTGTCAAACATCTGTCACCCCCGCTATATAACACCATCTACCTTTGAGAAAGAAATGTAGTATTCTGCAATAACACAAAAGTCTATCACTTTTAGGGATATGGGGCTAAAACCTGGTTGTTTTCCTGCAACCTCTCCCGTCATTTTCTCGTGCAAAGATAAAATTGAATACTTCACAGAGTAACAGTCACTTATCCAGTAACAAAACGGGAGATATAACTGAAGAATCGATCTTCAGGAGTAAAGGAAACGATCAACAACCAACATAAATACATAGAGAGAGCATTTGAAAAGTGAAGTAACCAATGAAAACATGAAAGGGTTTAAAGGGTTTGGGCTGGTGTTACGCAGGCAGTAAATTAATAAACAATTAACGTTTAGTTATAATATATACAAATAACTGAATATTAGAAGATCGTCAGTGGCCTTGATTGGGTTCACTGGGTTTTCTTTCTTTGTCATCAATATTTTCCAGGACTGACGAAAAATACTTCAACTTGAGATTGTGATATCTAAACCGGTGGGCGGTTCACAACGTGATTTCGCAAGCCAGTCCGTTTTAGTATATGTATGGGATCTTTTCTTTATTGTGTGTGTAAAATGGTTCATTTGTGTTTAACGCCGTGCTATAGAGAATTTCAATTTCAGGACTCTAACAGAAAAACCACACACATAAAGAATGATATGATATATATAAAATACAGTTTTAAATATTTAATTTTCTTAGAAAGTTAATCTTCTTCAAGTAAGGTACATAAAGACAGGATAACTAAGCTAGGAACATGTCAATCTCAGCTCGACGTGTCACGTGGACTCCCGAGTACGCTTTTAATCCGTGCGTGGCAGCTTATCTTTGTTTGATTTGGATTTAACGTAGTACTATTTCGCTTATATGATGGTATGTCAGCCCAATGGGTAAAGGAAACCACCCCCAGCAACATTGACGACAAAGAAAGACACAACAAGCGAATAAGAAGAGACAAAACAAAGACATTACAAACACACCGGTTTCCAGTTGCCCCCCTAGCTCGGAGAGCACCAGGGTAAGGAGGAATATCCTTCCCAAGATTGTGTGATTGTACCAACACATATTTCGGCACATGATTCTTCCGCAGCTGATTTTCTTCTGCACACATAAAATTTAACCAAATTAAACCCAAGCCAGACGCCCACCGTCTTATTTGGTAAATGGAAATGGACTAGTCAAATGAGTCCGACCTGACTTTTTACCTGCAGGTCAACACGAAATAACCACGGAAACAGTTAGTTCAACCTGTGATTACAATATACAGTACATTGTAATCACAGGTTCAAAGATTCTAACAGTATATTTATCTTTAATTATAGAAGAGACAACAATTTGCTTGCCTCCACCAGGATTCAATATCATATGTTTGGGATGTACAAAACTTTTCATCTACGCCCTGTATGTTAATAAGACATGTATCTTTATACACGTCACAAACAATTATTTGGCATCTCAATCGCTTTTTGCTTTAGCAAACCACCCGTGTCCTTTGACCTGAATACAAGCGTCGTATATTATTGTACTTTTTTAGTATTCGAAATTTTGTCCTTTTTTTTAGATATGAGCAAAGTTCACCTGATGTGTTCTATTTTAGGACGTATTCAAATGAGAAGACGTTTAGCTTCACATATCACTTAATCAGTAATTTACTTTCCTGTTTGATATTCCTAACTTGTCTAGGTCCTATCGATCAATCTAGTAAAATTAATCACTAGTCCATAATACATATTTAAACTCAATAGCGCTCTGAATATATTTGCATATTTATTGTATACGATAGGAACGATAGTGGAGCCTTGGCGAATCCCAACTTTAGTATTCGGAAACTGTACAGTTCTTAGTTACGTATACATTGTTTATCTGTTTTGCGAGCATAACTTAAAAAAAGGGTACAATTGTGAGCCGCTACATAAAATGTATACCTCAGATTAATTACATCTTATATGCTTTATTCTGTGTATATCCAACTTTTCATCAATGCATACTTATAATTAAGCTACGCTTCATTTAAGTTCTCATTAGGACGATATTCTGAGATGGTTTATAAGAGTACAGTGGTTTATTATTTATTCGTTCACGGCGTATATTTTTTTAGAGCCAAGTGGAAGAAGATTTGATACGAAACGAAACAATACATTCATTACAAAGACTACAACAATTGTCTCGGGTGTTCTTTACTGTAAGTGAAAGATTTAATCTGACATCATGCAACCAAAGCAGTTGCGCCCATACATGTCGCGTAACGTTTATTTGGCAACACATACTGCAAAAACTATTGCCGTTAGTTTTGGACACAGCTCTAAGGAAATAAAATAAACAGAGAAAAAGCTGTATCAGCTGATGTATAAAGCTTTTTTGATCATGTCACATCTAGTTTGCAAACATGACAACGTTTTCATGGTATATGATAATAAGTAAGACTTTATGGATTTTCAGTGCAGATACTAGCACCGTTTTCAAGCCAATTCCCTTGAAAACGGTGCTAGTATCGCACTGAAACGTTGCACATGAATAAAACTAGAAGTTGAAAATCCATAATCTTACTTATTATGTTATCATCCCAGCTTCTAAATGCCACTCTGAAAAGTTTTATCATGGATTTTTAAAAAGCATAGTCGCAACACAGATACTAAAGCAAACAGAAGGTCATATAACGGACAGTCAAATCAGGGTTGTCGTATTTTGGGACTAAACTAGGAATATCTCTATAAGAATCGAGTAGTCCAGGTAGCCGCCATTTTCTGCTGGCGATTCCGTGACTAACTATGGGGGTCGTGGGTTAGATTTCAGGACGGGTTTCAACCTACAAAACTGTCTGAACCAGTATTTGTTCCAACTGAGAAAGTGTTATACATAAGTAACGAACCTACAGTAAAACAAATCTGGGATGTATTGTTGGTGATTTGGTGCCAACATTGGAGATACATCATTCATTAGTACAGTTCGTTTGGAGCATAGGCATTTTGTGGTTACGTATCATTAGAGGAGAATTAATATCGCAACATTTAAAAACACTTGTAAACACGGTTAATGATAATGACACAAACAAGTGCCCCTTGCACCCGACCAGACTAATCCGGCAGTATTATGGTATCTATCTATAGTCGTACAAAGAGCACAACTTTCAAATAACCATAAGAATAATAATGGCCCTATTCCAAATAACACACAATTATATCTAACATGAACAGTTCATAATTATGCTGTAAATCAGTTCCTATATGATCCATTGGGTTCGCCGTGTGTGGTGAAATAAATTGTATATAGACATACTTACCTATCTATATTTATTTCAATCGGACTTTATATAGCTCTACGTTTTCTTGACCTGTAAAATATATAATTATAAGTATTTTTTTAATCTATCAAAACCATCAGCGAGTATAATGAATGACAGTTAAAACGGATAGAGAGGAAATGTGTGTTTTTTTTTTAATCGAAATCTATTTTATCTAGACAAGATAAAAAATGCCCTTTATACGACTGGCTATGCATGTGACGACGTAGAGAATGGCCCATGAGCATGGATGTGCACGGCTAAGTTCATTATCATGCATATTTATGCATTTATGCAAATAGGTAGGCGTGGCCATGTCGTGGGCGTGGCTTAATGTTCTGCTTTGTCTTGGTGCATGTGTACAGACGTGTATGTCAAACAGGTTTAAGTGTGTCAGACTTGGGTGTCATTAAAATTCTGTCTGAATGCTATTTTAAGAACCTCATTTCGTTGAGTTGTGGAAAAAGTGCCACAGAGTAGAAGTCTTAACATGAACTGTAGTCAACTAAATGAAGTGCTGTTAACAAAAACACGTTGATTTAATCGTCTGTGTTCAATTGCTCAACCAGATTAAAATCTAGAACACATACACCAAATGTTTATGTCTAAACGTACCCCATTATCCAAAATATCAACTACACAGACAAACTTTCGATGCGTTATTTTTGGAAACAGGAGTCGACAGAGTTATAAATCAGAAAAAAGAGTCGATAGTGTTGCAATTTAAAAAAAGGAGTCGATAGAGAGTAAAATTCAGAAAAAAGGAGACGATAGAGTATTAAAATCGGAAAAGTAGTCGATAGAGTATTAGAATCGGAAAAGAAGAGTCGATAGAGTTTTGCAATTAAAAAAAGTAATCAGTAAAGAAGTCGATAAAGTATTTAAATCAGAAAAAGTTGATGTATTGCAATTTGAAAAAGAAATCGATATAATACTAGAATCAGAAAAAGGAAACGACAGAGTATTAAAATCAGAAAACGGATTCGATAGAGTACAAGAATCAGAAAAGGAATCGATAGAGTATTAGAGTCGAACAAAGAAGACAGTAGAGTATTAAAATCAGAAAAACACTTGGCAGCAAGGCTGCCAAAGAGCTCGCCTGTTCCGACAATGAAAGAGAATGTATTCCCTTTGTCTTAAAGGTAAAAATGCAAAATGATTTAATATCTACGCATAAAGCCCGTTAAGAGTAATTAATATGCATGTAATTAGCTGAACTCATAATGACTGTCTCCCCCCATGTTGTGTGACATTTGTCCAAAATTTCAGGACAATCGGGCTATTCAATTTGGACTTATGGTGCTTAACGCTAATTTAATTGAAAAGCTTGTTAAAGTAAATAATATTCACATAATGAGCTGAACAGATAATATCCCTCCCCTCTTATGTTGTGTGACATTTAAATAAAATTTTAGGACAAATGAGCTATTCAATTCGGAGATTTGGTGTTTAACGCAAATTTAATTGAAAAGCTTGTTTAAGTTATTAATATGTATATAATTAGCTTACCAGATAATATCCTTATACACTTTCATGTTGTTTGACATTTACTCCAAATTTTAGGAAAATCGGGCTATTCAATTTGGAATTATGGTGTTTAACGCAAATTTAATTAAAAGGCTTACAAGTTCAAATAATTAGTTTTGCATTAAAGGTAAAAATGCAAAATGATTTAATATCTACGCATAAAGCCTGTTAAGAGTAATTAATATGCATGTAATTAGCTGAACTGATTATGGCCGCTTCCCCCTATGTTGTGTGATGTTGTGTGACATTTGCCCAAAATTACAGGACAATTGGGCTATTCAATTTGGATTTGGTGTTTAGCGCAAATTTAATTAAAAAGCTCGTTAAAATAATTAATATACATATAATTAGCTGAACAGACAATATCCCTCTCCTCTCATGTTGTGGAACATTTAACCAAAATTTTAGAAAAATAGGGCTATTTAATTTGGAGTTATGGTGTTTAACACAGATTTACTTAAAAAGGCTCGTTAAAATAATTAATATCCATATAATTAGCTGAACAGACGAAATCCCTCTCCTCTCATGTTCCTAAAATTTTAGAAAAATAGGGCTATTCAATTTGGAGCTTTCCTTACTTCGTACAGGCGAGCTAAAAAGGATTCGACAGAGTATCGAAAGCCGAAAAAAGAGTCGATAGAATATAAGAATCAGAAAAGGAATCGATAGAGTATTAAAATCAGAAAAAAAGGAGTTGATAGAGTATTGCAATTTGAAAAAGGATTCGATGGAGTATTAGAATCAGAAAAATGAGTTGATTGAGTATTAAAGGAAAAAGAGTCGATAGAGTGTAAAAACTAGAAAAAAGTAGTCGATATAGTATTTAAATCAGAAAGGAAGAGTCGATAGAGTATTGTAATTTAAAAAAGGAGTAGACAGAGTATAAGAATCAAGAAAGGAATCGAGGGAGTATTCCAATCAGCAAAAAAGTCGATAGATTGTAAAAAGGAGTCGATTGAGTATTACAATCAGAAAAAGTATTCGATCAGAAAAAGGAGTCCAAAAGTATATTGTATTAATACATTGGTATGCAATTGCTACTAACTTTACACTTCATAAAAATGAAATGAAATAAAAAAAAATAAGGTGAAATTTGCCACTCCGGGTAATTTTCTTGTCCACCTCCCCTATAGAAAACTCAAACTCCACCAAACCCAGCCACGATTATTCACAGCGTCTGTGGTGAGCCCTATAGAAAACTCACTCCACCAAACCCAGCAACGATTATTCACAGCGTCTGTGGTGAGCCCTTATAGAAAACTCACTCCACCGAACCCAGCCACGATTATTCACAGGGTCTGTGGTGAGTCCCTATAGAAAACTCTCTCCACCAAACCCAGCCACGATTATTCACAGCGTCTGTGGTGAGCCCCTATAGAAAACTCGCTCCATCAAACCCAGCCACGATTATTCACAGCGTCTGTGGTGAGCCCCTATAGAAAACTCACTCCACTAAAACCAGCCACGATTATTCACAGCCTCTGTGGTGAGCCCCTATAGAAAACTCAAACTCCACCAAACCCAGCCACGATTATTCATAGCGTCTGTGGCGAGCCCCTATAGAAAACACGAACTCCACCAAACCCAGCAACGATTATTCACAGCGTCTGTGGTGAGCCCCTATAGAAAACTCAAACTCCACCAAACCCAGCCACGATTATTCACAGAGTCTGTGGTGAGCCCCTATAGAAAACTCACTTCACCAAACCCAGCCACGATTATTCACAGCGTCTGTGGCGAGCCCCTTTAGAAAACTCACTTCACCATACCCAGACACGATTATTCACAGCGTCTGTGGTGAGCAAGTTGATAGAAACAGTACAAATAAACTGATCTGGGGTCAAAAGCCTCTCAGACAAGCAACATCGCCATATGGCGAGCTAAACTCAGATTTAGTAACCAATAAATGAGATGAAGACTGACATTAAAAGTCATAGTTAACCATATTAGACCTATTGTAGCACACTAGAAGAACACAAATGTAAACAACCTGGGACTAATATCTATTTAGAAACTTGTCTCTATGAGAAATATGCGTTTTATACATGTATGGCGAAGAAAAAAAAAAGGAAGAAAAAAACGCCCACGGCTGTGTATTTGTTTGTTTGATTGGGGTTTAACGTCGTACTCAAGGGTATCCCACGGCGTTGTAGAACTGACAGCGCCGTTGAATAAGTAACGCTAAAAGAAGCATTGCAACAAACTGATATGGTGGAAAGCTGCTCTGGCAAAATTATATATAGCGAGCGGAAAATTTTAGACTTTTCAGATATGTAGGCCTACAATAAGGCAAGAAAAACCATTGAAACTGATACTAACACTCCTTGTCCCACAACGCACCTGATGCTGTGTAGAACTCAAGAACTTCCGGTTCCTAAGCGCTCCCTGCACCCTGGCCTCATTGTGCTGTGGTGGTGGGGGGGGGGGGGGGGGGGGGGGGGGG
>JARFOD010007014.1:0-25296 GCA_031763545.1 Mopalia muscosa | reverse complement strand
TATCTCCTGCATATCATATCATTAAAAAAATAATGATACTTTCATCAGATTTGTACAATTGACAAATAGTCTATTCCAAGATTCCATTCTTTGTGAATACAGAACTTTTCACAATGTCAGATGGCTACAAAAATACAATTATTTTCATACCTTATTCAGATTAGCGTTTCTCAGTCAGCAATGAGACACAAACATTTGAAAGCTCATTTTCAGATTGTTATTGGTTTTTGTTTGTTTGTTTGATTGGTGTTTAACATAGTACTCAACGGTATTTCACTTATATGATGATGGATTGTCCAATTCACACTGTACACAGCCTTATTACAGTAGAAAACTGTTAGGAAACCTCGTAAAAACCACACCCGCGATTGCGGGAGCCGCCAACATGTGACTTGCTCATAAGATTGTTATTGGAAGTTAACCACTGAAAATGATTAGATTGGCTTGGCGATTGACACAGGCTGGATTTTTTTATCTTGTAACTTTACTGACAGTGGTGATGTTATTACCGATATAGGACCAAGCAATTGGTAAAATTTATACAGCTCAAGCAAATTGGACAACATTTTTAGATCAGCTGGGTTAAGAAAAATATCGTAAAGGTCTATTGTCAAGGTACAATTAGCAGTTACAACTTCAGGGGTTTCCCCTTATTTGTCAGGTTTTGATTCGTCACAAATAAGATGAAGTATCCCCCAAAAAGCTATTATTACAAATTACCCAGTGAGATTGTACGTTAACTGACACCCTCAATTGATGCAATTATTTGAGTGATCGTTCTGAAGAAGAAATAAAACCTTGGTATCAGGAAGTATTACCAAATGTTTTTCTTTTAAAGGCATTCTATTTAATGGTTTGTACAAAAAGGTATATATACATATTATCTTCATTCAGTTTCTGTATAAAAGCACTGTTTAACAATCACACAAATTTATAATACACAGAGGAAATGTGTATCTAGAAAACCAAAATTCTTTAGTGAAAAACACTGAGGGCTATTTTGTGTAATTTGGAGAGCAAGCCTGAGTGTGTTGTCTGGTACACACCAAACAGTGCTGAACAATACAGGAGGATTTTTATGAATTGTCTATAGAGATGCCGCAGCCTCACCCCCACAGGCCGACGCACTAGTCACCGACCACTGCGGAAAAACCAACCAAAAACTTTGAATAGAAAATAGCCAAAAACCATAGGGTAAAGGAGAATTTCTCTCTGTGATCGTTTCTGGTTTTCTTGTTCCATGACGGTAAGACGTCTTGTGAGTTTGGAGAGCTGTGTCCTCAGTAAAGTGCCTTCGTCTTCTTCGTTCAGAAGAAGGGAATCATTTGGTGATATTCCAGGAGTGAAAGGTACAGGTACAGCGGATCTGAAATATACAAATTGGTTCAGGTGTGAGAATAACAGGTATGACAAACCTGAAATATACAATTACAGTTCAGGTGTGAGAGAAACAGGTCAATCTGATCTGAAATATACAATTACAGTTTATGTACGATAACAATTACACCTGGGGCTGAGGTTATAAAAACTTGAGCACACTCAAGTCCGAGTCTGTGCTCAAACTCATCAGTCTTGTGAGTTGTGCTCATATTTTGGTAGTTATAAAATGTTTTGAGCACATACACAGCCGTGTACAAAATCAATGAACACTCCAACTCCTGAGCATGCTTTTTTGGAGCTCTTCTGTCAAAGAAGGTAAAAATGCACTATGCTGATTTTGTCCACTGTTTCAAGGCGATTTCCTTTGTCACTGATAAAATGTTTAAACCATTATAAATGTCTAATTTTCAAATTGAAAAAGGTATGTTAGAAGTCATTTGCAGCCATCTGCAGTCCTGTTGAGTAGGATTCATGTCCAGCTGAGCACAGAAAGCGTTCTCAATTTTTTCATAACCTCGGTTTTTGAACACAGACTCTGGAGCACAAAATGTCTTCTTGAGCACACTCAAGGACTTTTATAACCTTGGTGTGAAAGATATAGGTGTGCCAGACCTGATATACAATAACCTCGGTGTGAAAGATATAGGTGTGCCAGACCTGATATACAATAATGAATTACAGTTCAGGTGTGTCCTTTTGTTTGATCTTTTGTGTCACTGTACTGACATGAAACAAATAGAAGACACGACATTCACAAACACATCGGCTTCCAATTGTTCCTTACTTTCAAGAGCGCCAGGGCAACAGGAACACTCTCGGTTCAGGTGTGAAAGGCATGGGTTTGGCAAACCTATTATCATGTTTTATTAGGCAAAATCATTCCGTAACAACTGTTGCCATTTTAATTCCATCGTTCCTTTCCATAAAATACCTACTATTCCTACTTTGATGTACCATGCACAGGTTCTATTCCACTTGGTAACCATCAGGTATATCAGGGGGCAAATGATGTTGATCCAGCATATGCCGGGATGGTTTTAATGAGAGTTCTTCAACATTTTCCATCATTTTTTTAATTTGTTTGTTTGATTGGGGTTAAATGTTGTACACCAAGTTATTTCACTTATATGGTCACGGATTGTCCACTTCACACTGCTCCTTGCTAAGTAACAGTGAAAAACTGAAACACTCAGGCGATTATTCACGGAGCCACATGGGCAAGGAAGAGTGTGAAGCAAATAATTCTTTATCATATAAGTAAAAATAACCTTGAATGCGATGTTAAACCTTAATTAATCAATTACATGAGCATAGATCTGGCTAATTTCTTCTCCACATGACCTAAACAAGGAGAACAAAGGTGATCAGGTTTTGTGTAAAAAAAAAAGATTTTTTTTCACACTCATGCAGCTCTAACTCACCCATTCATGTGTGGATGTTGTTGTTGGTACACTTGTAAATTTCTTTGTTCCTCCAGTTCGTTGACATGATCCTCAACTGTCGGAAAATTTCCCTCCCCAAAGGTCAAAGTCCTAGGGGGAGTTAGCAGGTTTACGTATGATGGATCAGGCTGGGATGGTGCAGTGTCGAAGCGGAATTGCTGAAGATGTGGCCGAGTGGCTACATGCTCGTTAGCACCTGGTCAAATGAACAAATGATATTATTTTAACATTATTTGTTGAATGAAAATATTCAAAACAGAGCTATCTAAAACACTCCAGCCCACCTCATTAAACAAAGCTGTATAGCTGCTTTATTCACATACAGTTACATACCAGGAGTTTTATCCTCCCGCCTTTCCCGTTTTGTCTTTCCACTACATCAAAATATAAGAATTTTTTATAACACCACACTTTGTTTGTGAGAGGTAATAACTCTCAGATATATTTCTCACCTGTCAAGATGATCCGGTCAGGTACGTTCATTGGTCTGTTGACGATGTGGTCAAAATAAGACCCCCCATTCAGCATCTCCTCTTCGTCACCCATAGCGATTCTATGGGGCACCTGCATCTTGTTGCTGATGTCAGAAATGAAATCCGGATCATATGATCGGGACTGAACGTCACTAAAATCAGATGGTAAGCTTGGAGCCGGAGAGCGCGTCGGCGTCTGGCATGAAAAAAAAAGACAACAAAGAAATAAAATTTCCTACGACAAACAAACAAAGTGAGTTTGTTCAGTTGCTGGTCCAGGCTGAACCTACAGTATTTAACCACTTTTTACAGATGCGTGCCTTTAATGTTTTAAAATTTTCACCTGCCCTTGGAGACAGGTCAGTAAATTTTCTACCTGTTCCCTGTCCTCTCTGTTTTGTGAGTAAAGTAAAATAGGGCCTACAGTCACTTAGATGCAAATTAAAGATCATATTTATCATTTATCAATATGAAAACCTCAATGATTTAAACGTCCCTCGGGTGCAAACAGCAAAGAATATTTGAACCCCAAAGCCAAAGGTGTCATCAAGCTGTGTAAGGGTTATTTTGTAACCATCAAGTGCTTTTCATTTTAAATCAGCTCTGTCGACAAGGATAATGGTACTCATGGCAATATGAAAAAAAAGTCGACAGAGCGGATTTTCTCGGCTAATGGTTGCCTAATTATTTTCTGCTCAAGTCTAAATGTATCTCTTGAACAACACCAGTAGTAGATTATTTTAAACTGAGAAAGATAAGTTGTGTATACATGAATTCCCCTTCAGAAAATAAAATTATATATATCTGTAAACAATGGAAACGGCAGTAGGCGCTGAATAGACTCCTTTGTCAATACAATTCAGGTTGGGCTGTTGTTTTCCGTTCCAAAATATCTAATTTAAATTCTATTTTGATGAAAAACAATCTAGTGCTACTGCTAAATGTTTATGCCAGGCAGATCTAGCTTGTGATAAATTAAAATAAAGGTTGGAAAATGGAACTTGGACTGCGGGTTGTTATTGCAGTGTTTCACATAATTTGTGCACTTTAACATATATGGCATACTGTACCTCGCTTCCTACACCGACCTCCACAGACATTTTGCAAAATTCCTGTTTGTCGTAAAGATCTAACAGTTCTTAAACTGATAAAATGCTACTTCTTTCACGAAACTATCGCTTCCCTGACATATCCTCTACCAAAACCATACTGCGCACGAAATGATGACGTTTACGGAAAGTGTCTACTATGTTCAATCTCCTCCACTGACCTTTATCATTGATCTCCACAATGCGGGGGTTTTCGGATATGATGCTCGTAACAGTTGACAGGCGCAGTGCGCACTAGATCATTCGAGGACTTCTTTTTTCCGCGAGATTTCAAAAATGGAAACTTCCCTGTCATCTTCAAATCAATGGTCCTTACAAAAATATGCTCGCTTTCTTTCTGTTCAAATTCAGACAAGCCAACAACAGAACAGCACTTCTGGGGATTGGGAAGTGAGTTCAACTTAGTTACTGTTCTTCATGTATTTCTTAGCCCTCAGTGACGTCTTACCTTCCCCATTTTCTGCGACCATTGTAGGCCCTAGCCTATATGTCTGGTATCAAGTTGATATCTGACATATACAATTTCTATACATATCCAATATACAATTCGGAATTAGAGCTATAGTTCGAGGGGCTCAGACGATAGTTGTATTTAGTTTTTTTGGTGTCATTGAATTTTGGCATTTATTTAATGCCTTTTTTATTTAAAATTTTTATCATGTCTTTTAATAGCTTAAACATCAGAAATATAGTCTGAATGAAGTTTGATACAAATGATGCGTTACAATGATGTCTCCAATTCAATTGAGTTAATTTTCCAGCTTAACTATAGGCCCACAGCCCTAAATAACGTCTTACCTTTTCCATTTTATTTTTGCTATGTTATATGTCAGGTATCAACCTGACATATAACATGGCCAAAAGAAAATGGGGAAGGTAAGACGTTATTTAGCGCTAAAGCCCACCCAGTTTGTGTAGTTAAACTGGAAGACCTAGACATTTACACATCTAGATAACAGTCTTACACCCTATGACAAGCCTTATAAATAAGCATAGACATTACACATCTGTAATATAAGCTTATATAACTTTAGATTAATCACTGTGAACATGGCGTTTTAAAAGAATTTAGGACATTCTACATTATATTTTTTAGAAATACTAACAAGGTTAACGTCTGACTTATCAGCCATGATTTAGTGTGTTTTGGGAAGTTTGAACAGTCTTGAGAACTTTAATATCATTTTTTTTTTCAGTACTTTGACAGTGTGAAGGATAAACTGACTCTGACGCTAACCAACTCTAATCAGTTGATCCTAACACAAGGTTTTACAATTCTGGTAAGTTCTTAAACGTTTCTTAGTTGATTGGTGAAATTGTCTTTGCACTCAAGTTAAATTAAATTGAAAGCTGACAGGACCAAGGGCTTAGCCAGAAATAAAAAGTATGGTGTCCAAAATGGTAATTTTGCTTCACTATTCATATAACTGATGGGTGTCTGCCTAAGCCCTTGATCTTGATTTTTATTTAAAGAAAAAATATCCAACCACCTAAGAAAAATAAGACTTTTTGACGTTTTTGTTCATAAAAGCCATTCTTAAATAAATGAATCATAATATAACATTATATTTATAATCTTGAAGCCCTCCTCTTTCTTAATATATGTGTTCTTAATATAATCATCCTTGGGAAATCACTGTAAAAACCATGAGAAGACAATGGTTGCATTTTTTACTCCTGATTAGCGATATTCCCCAAACCATATAGCTCTGTATTTGTTTAATCTTTTAAAAAAAATTCATATTCTAAATTATATGCAAAACTGTTTTTTGTGTTAAAAGGAGAGTCATTTAGTGAGTCAATCCAAGTCCTGGATGAGAGGTGTGGTTAAGGGGGACAGTCTCCTTATTCTCTATAAAATCAAGGTAAGATATCGGAGCAATCTCTTAAATTGTTGAAAAAAATTCCTGAACGCAAGACTACAGAGGATTAGGATGAAGCATCCTGTTGGAATTCTGTCCTGGTGGTCTACCATTTTGGAGCTGAAGGGCAGCATGAAGCCGATATATCTGTGATGTCGATGTATCATTTGCGTCCTACATGTAGTTTTGACCTGTGTTGTCTTTCTTTGTTAGCCCTGTTGTCATAAGGGGGTGGGGGTGTCACACATTGCTTGGCACCCAGTCATGTGAGTGAGATAACCTTAAGTATGTTGTTAAACCCCACTCCAACAAATGAAAACAAGATTTATATGAGTGATTAAAAAAAAATATCACCTTTGATCATACTGGAAATTAATTTAAAACATCCTAGCACTGTAGAAGTACATGTAGTAATCAACTGAAGTGGTGCAGTCCAGTGTCTTAGCCAGGATTGGAAATCTGCCTGTCCAAATGTTCAATTTTCATATCTCTCCCCTGTTAAAATGCAAAATTAAAGCCTGCCATTTTAACCGTTTTAAGAAACCTGCCTGTCTAAAATGACGGGTGGACAGGTCTCTAGTGAAGACAAATGGTGCAGTGTTAATGTAACAGACAAGAGGGCTGCTCGGTAATTTTGATAGAATGATGGAGTAACTTGTCATGATTATTGATTGATACAAGTCAGTTTTTTGAGTACGCTTTAATATAAATTATTTTATTTAATTTACTCAGATTGAAAAAATCAAAATTATGATGGTCATGGTTTAATTTGACAGCCCTTTTACACATAATAACCTCTTGTATTAAAAGTCAATCCTCTGATTCAAATTTAATTTTGATAAAATAGTGAATACTTGTAGTTGAAAAAGGAAATATTCAATATTTATTACCTCACATTAAAATGTTGTTGAAATTGGGGGCCTTGTAAACAGGCCCAATCAATACTTTACAAAGAATCAAAAGTACATTTATAACTCCAAAATATGTGTCACTTTCAGTTTGTTTAAATAATAATGCTTGATGTTAGTTTAACTTTGAGTCCTAAATATATATTTTATTGTAAAAAAAGAAACTTGTAGCACTTTGTAATTTTTAATAAATGTATTACAGGGTCAGACTCGTAGATTCCGGGTGAAATTCCATTCTGAGTATGACTGTTCCCTGTGTCATACCAAACTATCAACATTCTTTCCAATAAAACTGACACAGAGTAAGGAGGAAGACACATCAACCAAGAAGGACGAGAAAACTGAGGTAAGGTTGCCTGAGACATTAAACAAAAATGGTACGGATTAATCTTCAAGAAGATTATTTATGCCAGTGTTTAAGATTTTAGTTTAAAATTTCAATGAAAGTGACACCCATATTTAGCAAACCAGGCTTTGAGTTGAATACAAGATATCCAATGATAATATAGTAGCATATATATAAGCTTAGAGAATTGATTAAATTCAGCCGTCCAAAGACACCTTACTTCAAGTCATTCAATCTGTGCTGTATTATATACCATGAGAAAACAGTAGAATCTATAACTTACATAACTTTGTAATGCGGAAAAAGCAATGGTACCCTTTTCCTATTCTCACTTGTCAGGGACCACAGCATCCTTGACACTTCATAGTAAATTTGTTACCACCTGTTTTTGAAAGAACATAGTTGATACCCGTCTTAACATCATTTCCACATTCTAGGTGTTTGTTTTGTAGAGAGATCTCATTTAGGTAAATGTGTAAGCTAAAGATTTATAAAAAAATTAACTTCTGACACAAGAGTTACTGTAAACTGTGTTTGTTTTATCAGGATGAGAAGAATAATGGTGAACAGGAAGCCCCTGTGAGACTGTCAGGGGAGATCACGCTCGGAGAAATGACAAAGGTCTAAAAGTATTATCCATATTATCCGATGCTAGCAGGAATTCAGTTAAAACTTTGTTAGAGTATCATTAAGACAAAAAAAATCGGGGATATTCCTTTAGTACTAGTGGTATATGAGGTTTTCACCACCTCATGTCTTGAACCACCTCATGTCTTAAAACACATCAAGTCTTAAACCACCTCATGTCTTGAACCACCTCAAATCTTAAGCCACCTCATGTGTTGAACCACATCATGTCTTAAACCGCCTCATGCCTTAAACCACCTCATGTACTGAGTCACATCATGTCTTAAACCACCTCATGTATTGGACCACATCATGTCTTAAACCTCCTAATGTCTTGAACCACCTCAGGTCTTGAACCACATCCTGTCTTAAACCACCTCATGTATTGGACCACATCATGTCTTAAACCACCTCATGTCTTAAATCACACCATGTCTTAAAACTCCTCATGTCTTGAACCACCTCAGGTCTTGAACCACCCCATGTCTTGAACAGCCTCATGTCTTGAACCACCTCATGTCTTGAACCACCTCATGTCTTGAACCACATCATGTCTTGAACCACACCATGTCTTGAAACACCTCCTTTCTTGAACCATATCATGTCTTGAACCACACCATGTCTTGAAACACCTCATGTCCTTAACCACCATATGTCTTGAACCATCTCATGTCTTGAAAGACCTCCTATCTTGAAACACCTCATGCTTTGAACCACATCATGTCTTGAAACACTTCATGTCTTGAATCTCACCATGTCTTGAAACACATCATGTCTTGAACCATGTCATGCCTTGAAACACCTCATGCTTTGAACCACCTCATGTCTTAAACCACCACATGTCTTGAACCACCTATGTCTTGAAACACCTCCTGTCTTGAACCACCTCATGTCTTGAACCACCTATGTCTTGAAACACGTCCTGTCTTGAACCACCTCATGTCTTGAACCACCTCATGTCTTGAAACACCTCATGTCTTGAACCACCTCATGTCTTGAAACACCTCCTGTCTTGAAACACCTCATGTCTTGAACCACCTCATGTCTTGAACCACCTAATGTCTTGGAACACCTCATGTCTTGAACCATGTCATGTCTTGAACCACATCATGTCTTGAACCACCTCATTTCTCGAAACACCTCCTGTCTTGAACCACCTCATTTATTGAAACACCTCCTGTCTTGAAGCACGTCATGTCTTGAGCCACATCATGTCTTGAACCACATCATTTCTTGAAACACCTCCTGTCTTGAACCACCTCATTTATTGAAACACCTCCTGTCTTGAACCACCTCATGTCTTGAACCACATCATGTCTTGAAACACCTCATGTCTTGACCCACATCATGTCTTGAACCACCTCAGGATTTGAAACACCTCTGCTCTAGCATTATCTCATGTCTTGACCCACTTCAAGTCTTGCACCTCGTTAGGTCTCGAAGTACCTAGATCTTGAATTGCCTCAGGTCTTGGGTCACCTTTGGTCTCTACCATAAAAGTCATGTTAATACGATGCTTAATAAAAATCCAATATCTGCAGCCTTGGTAGTCAGCAGATGCTTTTCACTGAGATAACTCTCATAGACTAATTAGGTACAGGAAACAGTTAAACTTAACATCAACTGAGGAGTAATTTCTGGTCTTTTACATTGAATGTGAACATTTTTAAAATGATTAAAATGTTTTTTACTTCCTCTTTTATTACAGGTTCTAACAGGATTAACAAAGGCGGAGTTACCGGAGGCCTACAAACATTGTCACCTGGCAACTAATACCATGGATACATTTGTTAGACTCTGCCTGGCTGATCCAAATTTTCCCGCATTTGTAGGAAAGGTGGAAAACTCATTGGACAAAATTATCAAAGAAACTGAATCCTAAGAAGTTATTCCCTATTCTTCAACTTCATAAAAAACATGTGGAAAACTTGTGATGTCCGTATTTAATCAAAATAAAGAAATTATCATTTTTAAAAATATGTTGAGTTTTTATGTTGTCATTGTGTTTTGATATTTTTTCAAAAGTTTTATGTTATTTAGTTAATTTCAATAACAATTCTTTTCCCAATGAACATAATTACAATAATTATCCCAATTTATACCTATGGTCAACAAAATTATAAAAAATACCTTTAATTGGGCAGAGAATTTACTCTTAATGTGCCCAAATTTGGTATAACTAAGGCTAACATTACCAAGGAAAAGTTCAAGCCTGTTTTATGTTCAGTGAAAGACTCACAGCCAGTGCTACATGTATGTGTGAAACAGTCTGATATTCATAAATGATCCAGTGTTAATTGAAATGCATATTTTCTAGTCTATGTTATTTTATGGGACATATAAGAACTAATAAGGTTAACCCAAAGTCAACCTGAACCATTTTTTAAATTTTTTATTTTATTTATTTTAATACATTATTGAATTGTTTGTGATCTACCAAATTACCGAAGTATGAGTTTATATGATGAAACACATGGTGTTCATTTATTAAGTTAATTTTGTTTGTACACTAATTTGTTCATTCAGCCATTCATCATAAGTACAAAAACATTATTTTAGCCAACAATAAATAGGTAATTTTTTTCATGATTCACACAAGCATACTAAGGGGTGTGTGTGTGTGTGTGGGGGGGTCTTGAAAAGATAAGCTGGTAATTCTATCCATTTAATGATTTTCACCTCAACATTTTATTAATCATATTTTCCACTTCAAATTGTGCGACTATTTATTATCCCCATAGATATCCTTCTTATACTTCAAAATATAATTCACTTTGTATTCCATGAATTAAAATTGAATAGAGCATAGGTGTTTTATTGGTGAAACATGATCCCAGGAGAAACTTACCATTCAAGAAACTATACTCATGATATAAATTGCAGAGTTTGTAAAAGACAAAATAGAAAATATTGGATTTTACCATTTTTATGTTAAGGTTATCAAAACTTCATCATATAGTACACAAAGAAAAATTAAACTATTACAGCTACCAACCTATCTCAACGATGCGGTCAGTGAGTTGATAAAGAACGATAACTCTGGTAGAGAACGTAGCTACGTAGGTTAACATTTTAGAGAAAGCCAATGCGCCGGCCTCATTTCCGTTCGGAAATACGCACGAGAAAGCCACCCGAATTTAAAGGTAAAATGCTCAGATTTAACTCTTTTCATAAGCAAACCGAAAGTGCAAATTCACAAGAAACCGTCTGATTTAACAGATTAATAAATTTTAATGTAGATAAGTTTTTAAGAAACTCGTGATCGAACATGATCGCCCAATGCCTTTTGCTCTGTAAGGGCGTGTGCAACAACAACACACGTATACTGATTATCTTCCCGGAGGTTTTGACAAAGGGTACCCACCCACTGTAATCTGTCTGTTTGCACGCCATATATTTTTATTTTATTTATACAAGCCTGTAGTTTCTAGAGATAGGAATAGGCTCTGAAGAGCTCACCATGTCAATTTTTTTTTTATGACCTTGGCTTTTTGTAGTGCCAATAGCTAGGAGATTAGACAGAGTTGCAGTATCTGTTCTTGTGTTTGATATGACCCCTTAAGCTAATGTCCAACTGCAATTTGCGTTTGTTGGAGTATATATATTCTGTTCCCCTGATGTTGTCCACACAAAGGGGCAATAGGGGCCTGCAAGCTGATCTGTTCAATGACTTTTTAATGCTGTCTTTATTTGTGTTTGTTGTCAATCCCGCCAAGGCTGGTTTCTTTCATGGGTTCGGTTTGCATGATTTCCTGATACGGGTAAAAAATTTTAAATTAAGCTTTGGTGAAACTAAACTCCCTGTAGGAGTCCCTCAAGGTGACTGACAATTGCAGGGTTGATTTTTCAGAGGGAAGACTAGTAATCAAGTTTTACGGAAAAATCTAACAATAATGATAAACAATACCTTCGGGTTATTTTGCAGAAAATTTACATATCCAAACCTTGTCTTGGCCTATGAGTTAAAATTAATTTTTGAAAAGCACACACTTGTTCAAGAATAAACAATCAGTTAAAGACAGAGCAAAGTGTGTTCATTTTTCAATTGTTTTTATTGTATATTTGAATGATCTCTAATCATAATGTTCTCTTTCCAGAAATTTACAACTAACAAGGAAGACTCTGAACCCAAACATGGCTGATAGTGATGAGGAATATGACCGTACTAGACGAGGACGAGACAAGTTCCGAAGAGAAAGGAACGATTATGACAGACGGGATGATCGAAGAAGAGATGGCTGGGATAACGATCGGTACCGAAACACCTCCGCTGCAAGGTGTTCTTAAGCAAATAGCACCTGCATGCCTAACATCAGTGCAATTATTCTTAAAATCTCTGAATTTGCTTTTAACTTTAATATATTCTGTGCATGAAAAAGCATTGACTTTAAGGGCTTATAGTTTAAACAAAAGCCACTTGTTTTTAGGACATCAGATTTCTTAAGTAGAATATTCAGTAATGCAATTATTCTAATAATCTTGGGATTTACTTTTATCTAATACTTTCTTTACATGAAAAGGCAAACTGGATTGGTGGACAGGATGTTTATATTTTGATGTACTGTTCACACTTTCAAGTTTAATCTCGGGGTACATGAGGGAGTCACAGAGAGTGGCTTTAACAAACATGGGCATGGTTTTTCCAAGGTTTCTATCAGTTCTCCGACTCCGCTGTATTTAAGCAAGGAAAATAATTTTAAAAAAGTTAAATACTGATGCCAACCGAGTTAAACCCCAGTCAAACACACAAAACCAATTGATTTTTAACTGGGAACCTTTATGAATGTTTTAGATCACGAAATGCTTCAGGGCGGAACAGAGAAGTGTGGAGTAGCCGAAGTCGTGAGCGAGGTAACCGTGGTGAGCAGTATAACCGAGATGGTTACGATTCCCGTAGACGTGAACGGTATAGCCCTGGAAGTCCGCCCCAAATGAAGAGGATGCGCCGTGATTGGTAATTGAGATGTTTCAGTATGCTTTGTAGTACGCAGTTAAACCCCAATCAATAAAACAATCAATCAATTTGCTATGTCTGCAGTAGAACAATGTATTGCCACCCCATGTTTAAATTTAAAGTATTTTGAATTTACTATGAATTACAAGATTTGTTTTAATATATTGTACACAACAGATATGATCAAGTAACAGATCAAAACTTTTTCAATTTTTTCAAATGAGAAATAAAAGCATTCGCTTAGTTAATTTAATTCCTTAAATGATAGAAACATAAGATGAACTGGAAATTAATTTGTAATCTCGCTGATAGTTTCCGGTTTTTTAACGACCATGATTAAACACAAGCAGAAAACTGTGTAACTACCCTATCACTTCTATAAGTTGGGGCACTCAAATTTTGGGACAGGCCACAGAAATATCATGTATTTGGCTGGCATGTAAACTGAAAGGTCCTTGAATCAAACATTCTAAACCCTGCTCTTGGCTACTCAATATCTGACCTCTTCATGTTGGCAGTGTGTTTGGATTGTAGTAATGAGAATTGTCTTCACTTAGCATAGGAAGATCAGCCTTTTTCAACAAAATAAACCACATAATATTTTACAGCTGGTAGTGTCAATAACAGTTACAGTACACTGTTGTCCTATGAATGAAATACCCTGCAACAAAACACCAGTCAATCAAAAGCTTAGTCTTATGCTATACATTTAAAAAAAAAAATTATTTTGTGTCCTTGTCTTTTACTTTGCAGCGTGGGTGTTTGTCGAGGGTGGTTTCTTTCACCCATTCGGCTGGCACATCGCCATATAAGTGAAATACCCTTGAGTACAACGTTAAACCCCAATGAAAGATACAAATCTACTTTGCCGCTGACGAGTGTGTTCTTTTATTCTCATTTACCATCATACTATTAAAATAATTCTTAACATCAAAACCCGCAAATCAACTAACCAACTTTATTCATAATGTGACTTAAAATGTATTTTTCTCAGGGATGATGGAAATTACCAATCCTATAATGAAGGGCCCTATGGAGGAGGTGGAGGCCCTATGCACAAGCAAGGTGGGCCCCCGCCTAATTGGGGCCATGCACCAGATATGGGAGCACCCAATGTAGGACAATTTGGAGGCCCTGTGATTCCCAACAGGTAATCATTTCTTTGAGTATATAAACAGTGTGATGAGAACAATATACGATAGCCACGTTAGTCTTAAATATAAACAAACTACAATAATGATGAGGTAGCACCTTTGAGACTAACCATAAGTTATTGTTGTTGATACACTAGCTTCGTCCATAGTGCACACCAGCTTCTTCAGGTGAGTGAATCACCTGAAAAAGCTGGTGTACGCTACCCACGAAAGCTAGTGTATCAACAACAACTTATGGTTAGTCTCAAAGGTAAAACCTTATCATTACTGTAGTTTGTTTATAATCAGTGTGGTATATCATAGGATTGCTAGCAATGCTGTCGTTATGTAGCACAAGAGGAAAAGTTAACTTTCCAACATTATATAAAATGCTTCACATTTTGTTTTATGCTAGTGTCAATTATTGTATGAATACACCTCCGTCATGTTAGTGTAATACCTTTAGGCACAGTGTAAAACACCAATAAGTCTGTCAGTCGTAGAATTGCTGAATATTATAATGCTGGTGGAATTATTATTTTTCGATTTTTACTTGTTGTCGAATGTTTCAAATGGTTGACATGTAAAGCGAAACTCCCTTCATCATGGCATTGGCGGGTGGTTGGAGGGAGCTCCCTGTTGCTTCACTGTCTCCGCTTTCACTGCCATCGCTTAAGTTCAACAATAATATTCCCCAGACTACAAAACCCCAAGTTAACAAAACAAATAAATGTGACAATATTTTTCAGGCAAGAAGTTGATTATCCTACCCAGCCCCCGATGTTGACGTTCAAATTGTTTTTGTCCCAGCAAGATGACAATATTGATGACCAGGAAGCCATCAGGAAGTACAATGAATACAAGGTGGATTTTAAACGTCAACAAATTAACGAATTCTTCCTGACCCATAAAGAAGAAGAATGGTACGTTGGTGATGGTTTCCTGTTCTTAACCGTTTTTTTAGCAGAATATCAAATAGATCTAGACCTATTTCTTGTTCCTTTATTTTGTATACTTTTTTTTTAATAACGATGAGAAAATCTTTTTTTCTAAACATTAAACCAAACTGATAAAGTAATTTCTGATTTGCATGAATCCTTGGTCATTTTGTGAGAGGAAAGAAGTTTTTTCTGTAAGCATGTCTCCTCTGGCAGCATAATTATATCTGCAAGATATCAAGGAGCACTAACAGGAAACTCCTGATGGGTCTCTAGATCTTAATTTACCCAGTCTATCATTGCTTGGCTTCCGTCTCTTATCATTTTTCATGGCTGTGACTTCTGACATTGGCTGCCTTTGTGTCTTAGACTGGCTCATTGCCATCCCGAGGAACTTAACATTTGTAACCTATAAAATGATAAGCAAATGAATGCACAGCAGTTAGCATTCAGACAGGATTGGCCTACCCTGTAGATGTGTCGGATAAATTAATTTTTTTTGTGACAAGAATTTCCACAAATAACCAATTTTGTTTACAATTGTGTGATTTATTTTGTAAGAACTTGTATGTGACCAATAAGGTTGGGTGAAAACTATCTTTCCTCTCTATTCTTGTGACATTTCTTTGCTAACTAATTTTTCCACCCATAGACCGGCCTTCTGCAGGCCGCAACAACAACAATGGAGCACCATCTGTGAATGCCAAGGATCATTTATCTTCACGGAATATTAGATTTTTTAGATCACTGCGAACAATGCAGTGTAGCTTACCAGAAAAGTTGTCAGGGTGTTAGAAAGGGTTTTTAACGACGGTCTTATACCGTTCTTGCCGCCACAATTCAGCGGTAGGAGCTGTCAAATCTAAAGGTAATTGTATCTTATCGGGTTTCCATGGTAAAGACCTCACCCACTAATCAGTCCCATAAGTTGTACCTCATTTCCTAATTATCTCCCTTTGTTACTATTGTTTCCACCTATGACAGTTGTCCTGCTGTTTTTGACGGATTAATAATGTTTACAATTTAAATTCATTTTTTTACATGTAAGTCTTAATATAATGTAAATACTAACTTTTGATTCTATTTATTATCCCAGTGAAATCTAGAATGTGAGTTATGAGATGTTTATCTTTTTCCATTCTATGTCAATCATGGACAAGACTTATATGTCTGATGGAATTAAAAGTAGTTATAAAAATTAACATTACTTTAGAAACAAGTGGGGGCATATCTGCCAGCACAATGGCCAAAAAATGTGAAGCTCTTTGGGTCAAGTCGCTTGAAAGACGATACGTCGCTATCACCAAATTCTCCATTGCCTTTTTATAGTGCTTCGAAAAACTGGTTCCTGTTTTCTTATCTTACAGATTTTACATATATAACAAACAGATTCAGTAAGCTGATTAACTCCCAAAGCTAGCAACAAAAAAAAAGAAAGAAATTTCAAACGGCATATAAAGGTTCACAGGGATGCTGGAGTATACCAAACTTACATGTATCAAAAGGTTTGAAAGTATTCTTTGAAATTTCAAGCCTTTTTTTCTTCTGGTTCTTCTGGTTCTTAGCAATACCGGATTATTGAGTGAATAATAAGCAGATGTGGTGCTTGCTTGGCTGTGGGTTTACATAAGTAGAAAGTCTAAAGCATTTGTAGCGATTGAATAGGCCAACATCTGGCTGAATTTCTGTTACACTTGTCTGCATTCTTTGTCCATTTTCTACCTGTATGCAGTTTGGTATACTCCGGTTGCTCTGACTATGGGAGGAACCTGTTCATTATTACTTGATGTAACATTGTTTAAAACAGGAACTGTCTTGGAAGAACATATACTAATTGAAGGCATTTGTTTTTTGTTTGTTATAACCTATTCAGGTTTAAGGCAAAATATCACCCTGAGGACTGCGAGAAGAAACTAGAAGATTCAAGAAACGGTTTAAGAAACAGACTCTCTGTGTTTGTGGACTTACTGAATACACAGTTCGTGGAGAATGTCACTGTGGATATGGATAAAGGGCCAGAACTTGTCAAACTGTTAGATGCAGGTGAGTAAATGCCAATTCTCCCAGATCCCATCTTCTAGTCCCACAAAACCGCTGGCTAAGAGCACCTTGTATGAGGAGCAGTAATGCTGTTTTTACTGAGAACTATGGAGAAAATCTAACTTTCCAACAGTATCAAAAACACTGCACATTTTATGGTTGTGCTAGTGTCAATTATTGTAGGAATACACCGCTGTTCTATAAATGAACATTATTTAATCAATACTCAAAGATTGAGTATATGTTTATTGTCATTGAGTACAGTTTGAATCAACTCTCTAAGGGCAGTTTGTTTTTTATGTTGAGTAACACAGATTTTTGGAATATAGCAGCCCTCAGACTTAGGCAATTTGTTTTGAGAGTAGCAGTATTGTTTTACTTAGCACTTCGGGATGATTTACTTTACAACTTTATCAAGTCACATCACATGTTATAGTTATACTTTGTGTCAATTATTGTTGGAATACACTGCTATCACATAAATACCCTTAAGTACGGCAAGATCATTGAGTCACATGATTTAGCTCTGGGAATGACTAGGTTGGTGTTTATGAGGTTTCCTGAATTACAGTGGGTTTTTGGAGGAAGTTTCATGTTGCCCGGTTGCTCTCAGGGTTAAAAAGGAACAAGAAGCTGATCTGTCGGTGTCTGTATTGCATCCTGTTGTGGTCCTGTATTTGTCCTTTATCTCTGTTTGTTGCCAAAGGTGTTTATGGTAGTTTCCTTCACCCATTGGGTTGGCACGTCGTCATATAAGTGAAATACCCTCATTGTTTAACCCAATGAAACAAACACTGGAGGAACATAAATTTGCTAACATAGGAAAACACTTTACATGTTATAGTTGTGTTAGTTGAGTTAAATAACAAAATTATTGTAACAGCCGTGTTGAAGATGGAAGGAGGGACTGACTTTGATCTCAAGTCTCTGGACGAGCCAGATGTACCAGAAGAACAGAATAACAGAAGTAGAAACAACTCTGAATCTCAATCAACAGAGAAAATGTGAGTTACATCATTCAGTCCTTAATTTTGTTCATAGCAGAAACCCAAATGTTTTTTTCTGATCATGAATTCGTTATTGTTCCTTCATAACTAGTATTTTTCTGAGTTTGTATTTATTTTTTTTTTGCCTGTGATAAGGTTTTCTTTATTCAGTCAATATGAAATTGAGGTCTAGATTTAATATTTGGTTTTAGTATTAGGTTGTGTCAATTCCGTTCGAACGCTTAATGTGTTTAAACTTCAAACTGAATGATCAATCCCAAAAATTATTTGGTTCAAATCTAGGCTAACACCCTGCCATTTAAATTTAACCAGATCTGCAGTTGCAACAGATAGTAGGACTTGCAAAATGTGTTTGAATCTCATCAATATATATGAAATCCTCTCTAGACTCTCTGTCCAGAATAAACATATATTCTTCACAATTTCTTCTTTTATAAGTAGGAGCCCTGAAAAAGATAACCGAAGAAAGTCCAAAGAAAGCATCTCTGGTGAGACAGGGGAGATAATTGAGTCTCCATCTAAGGCAGAGGTAAGGGTTATCTCCCTTTAAATGTGACTGCCCCAGAGTTCAATGTGGAAAATGAGTTTAAATAAAACTGTATGTGTATTTGTTGCCTGTTAGGTTTAATCCCTTATTTGCTTAATAAACAACATCATTCTATTAGCCGAAAAAAAATTCAGCAGAAAAATTCCTAAATAATTAAAAAGATGACAAAAGACAGAAATATTCTGCTTCAGGTGAATATTTCGGTGATATCCGCAAAGCTAGCACCTCTCATGTGAGTAGAACAACTTTTTCAAATGAGAAATAAATGGATTTTTATATATTTGTGTAACAGCCTCCTTTGGACTTACCAATGACCAAAGAACAGGAAGATCTTCAGAAAGCAGCCCAGGAGTTCTCTAAGACACAAAAACCAGAGGAGGAGAAAGACGGAGAAGAGGTAAAGGGGAGATAATTATGATAATGATCTCACAAGCAATATGCTCTAATTAGCCATTCAGTCTTTAGCACATCTGATTCACTCGTTAAAACCATTGATTAGGGATTTAAAAGTGGTAACCATATTTTTATTTTTTCTGAAAACTTCAACTGTCTAGTTGTAATCTGATGTACATTTTTTTTGGTAAGATTTTTGTTTTCGTGTTACAAAAAATCTTTGGAAAATGTAAGCCTGTGTTTTTAAAAATAAAAGTGAAGTATGTCACCAACTAAAAGAAACTTACCTCTGCATCAATGAAATGAAAAATGAAGAAACCATGAAAATAACCTACTGGTTTCTACACAGAGTTCAGTCCAGGGTAAGAAGAGAAAAAGGGGACGAGATAAATCTCAGTATAGCTATGAGAGTGGTTCCGAATCTGAGAGTGGGTCCGAGTCGGAACCGGAACCCGCACCTCCAGGTCAGTACAGGTCATATGTATATCCCTCCGTCTTGGTTTCTTAAGCTTTGCTGTCACCAACATAACTGAAATATATCTGAATAACACACAAAACGCACTATCCAATTAATAAAATTTCACCCAGTATTCATGATATTTTACTTGAATGAGAAAATAATACTGTAGAGGAATGTCTCATAGTAACATCTGGTAACACTTGATACAACAATGTAGACCTGCATAGGTTGAGTATTTTTGGAAGTATTTTTGTACACATTATTCTCAATTCACAAATTTGGCCAACATGTGAAATACAATGCTACAAGGCAACAGAAAATACTCCAAAAACGAATTAAAAAAAAACAGAGAAGCTACACACAATGGTCAGAAAGTAATGTAATTTTTACCTGTAAATTTACTTCAGGTTAGGCAGGTTTGCACAAAATTCCTGGGAAGAGCCTTGAAGTTTGTTGTATAGACCCAGCGAGCTCATAGACGGTCACTTAGGCACTCTTCTTTATATAGCTAATGTTCAAATTGTCAAATTCACAACATTAATATTGTCCCAGTTTTGACAAAAATATAAAACAGAAAATATACAACAGTTCATTAACGTTTGAATCTCAATGAATTCTTTTACTAGGTATGGAGGAGGATAAAGGGACCCCGAGAGCAGACACGTCAGCACATGATACCACAGGGTCACCAGAAAAACCTTCACCTGATGGTGAAGCGAAGGAAACTATAAAGGAAGAAGGTCAGCACAACTTAATGGTAGCATTTTGTCTCTGAGGCTTAACTTTAGTCTCTTTAGTGAGATGGGAGTTTGGAAGGCCTATAGTCGGTTTGTATGCCCTCTGTCTTACATATATCCCAGATCCTATTTACCAATTATAAGAGGAGGTTGTTGTGTGCGATTTACATTTCTGTTTGCAGATAGGAATTTTTATTTAATGTTTTTTACTTATTTTTTAATTAACTTGAATGAGTATGTGGCACACATTTTACCAATTTGAAGAAAAAAAACTAATTCATTTTGTGATATTTGTAAGATATTTTATTTAGACCTACAAATATTGTCAAAGAACAGACTGTCCTAGATTTGGGTCATGTGACAGCCATATCTTGGAGAATGTAAAAGAAATCAGTCAGGGACACATGCTACTACAAACAGAACAAAATGTTTCAGTTTGGTGACTGGTTAGCCAATTCTTTGGTATGAAATGTGATTTTTGTTTAACAAAAAGATGAGTATCTTGTAACTTCTAGAAAATGGACACTCTAATTTTGGGACTGTCCATAGAAATAACATGTTAGACTCCTTGTTGCAAAGCCTATTTCTCTGTCCCAACTTCTAGAAGTTATAGGGTATGTGTCAAACATTTTGCTAAAGAAGACCTGAAGGAAGTTTTTAAGATAATTTTTAATTGCTAATAATTTGTGTTTGTTTTAAACTTGTTAGGAGCTCTGGATAAATCAGAAGAGAAAGAAGAAGATACAACTGACCCCCAGCCTCGAGCTCTTCATAAAACTAACTCAATTTTCTTGAGACACCTGGCACCCTCTATCACCAAACAGGAAGTGGAAGCGGTATGTTATGTGGTTTCATCAATAGAATTTTGTGCTGTGATTCCAATAATCTGGGCCCGCAGCCGTGGCTTAGTGGTAGCGAGTGCGCTTTCTAAACTGAACCTGCTTCGATTTACCGTTCACCGGATCGAGTCCGCTTGTTGACCATCAGGTATATGAGCGAGTCACATGTTGTCCCTCCAGCAACTGCAGGGGTGGTTTTTACGAGGGTTCCTCTCGGTTTTCCACTGTAATAAGGCTGTGTACAGTGTGAAAAGGACAATCCGTCGTTATATAAGTGAAATACCCCTGAGTACGACCGTAAACACCAATCAAACAAACAAACAAGTCTAATAATCTGTAATTCTATTGATTTGCAATATACACTTACTGCGGAAGTAGTTTTTTATGCAAACATAACATAGGATTGGAAATCTGTTAGCCACAAATCCCTGTCTAATTTTCCCATCTTTCCCATGTTAAAATTCAGAATTTCTACCTGTCGTTTTAACTGTTTTTAGAAATATGCCCATCTCAAATGACAGGTGGACTGGTCTTTAGCTAAGACTAGGCCACTCTTTGTACAAAACATCTCACCACTGTCTTTTAGCTCCAATCCTTCTCTTGTGTCTTGTCATTGTGTCACTCTAATCTGGTGATTTAAAGGGCCACTTCCTGTCCTATTAGACATACACCCTCTTAACAAGGACATATATTAATATATTTTTTGTAATATAAGTATGACCTGCTAAGTAATTCCATTAAATACAATAACTATATACTAAAAATGTACAAACTGATTGATTGGTGTTTTATGCCATGCTGAAGGGTATTTCACTTCTATTACAGCGGTGCATTCTTACAAACATGCCCCGTGAGGGAGCGGGTGGGCCATGGCCCTGCAGAATACTCCCTCAGCTTCCTCGGTCGATCGTAAGAAGCGAGAAAAGAGGTTGCTTTCTGTTGCCCTGGTGTTCACAGAGCTAAAGGGTAACGGTAAGCAGATTTGTTTGTGATGTTCTGTATTTGTGTCCGTCGTCATATAAGTGAAATACCCTTGAGTACGACGTTAAACATCAATCAAATAAACAAGCAAACAATCTCCATCACGTTCTCCATAGGAAGTCATATGGCAAAGCTCTACCTTTAGCCCCAGCTAAGGGAAAATTCAGCAGCTTTAAATATTCAATGTAAATCAACAGAAAATGAAACAATTCTTTGATTAAAAAAATATTAAATTTAGAAGAATATTTTTAAAAGAAAGAATTGCATCGATCTAAAGCTGAATTATGACATGTATTTATTTATACAGCTATATCTGCGGATCCTGTTTTCTGGCCCAAGCAATGTCATGGAGGTAAGACGGCGACCAGTTTCATCAAATGATCTTATTCGACAAACGATGTGTAATTAAGTCTGCTATGACCTGTATTCCTAGAAAAGCACGTGTTGCACCTCACGCAAACCCACAACGCTCCAAAACACACAGAGATAACATTCTGACATTTTGTGATGTAATGTACATTACACAAGCTGAGAACCGATGCGTTGTTTGCGGAAGAATTGTCACATGGTGGGCTAAATTGTTCATCTGTTTGAAAGGCACGATGACCTCAGTGGGTTTTGGTTGATTTATTGATTGATTAATTGATGAAGTTGGATGGGTGATATGGTTTAGTTGGTTGATCGATTGATTGATCGATTGATTGATTGATTGATTGATTGACTGAATGATTGATTGATTGATTGATTGATCGATTGCTTGCTTGCTTGCTTGCTTGCTTGATTGATTGATTGATTGATTGAATGAATGAATGAATAGGACCTTAAACGTGATGTCAGCCAGTGTGAGCAACATACCTGTCTAAATTTATAAAAATGATGGACACTGGCATCTCGATTAACAAAAAACGATAAATCATCTCTTGTTCTAGATAAACTCCCACATATAAGTGGTTTTTATTTTTAACATTCTGCTAAACAAGCTATATTTCGGTGCAGTTATCTGATCATAGATAAATAATGTGTTAATAAAGCTCACCCTTTTTTATACAAAGATAGAAATCACTGATCTGAAGCATGCATTCATGTTGGAGAAGATTAGAAATATATATTTCTAAAAGCAATCAGACTGGCACAGGGATGTAGATCAATTAAAATCAAAGAGATCATCTTATGTTCTAGATAACTCCCAGAGACAAATTTCTAAATAAACTTTAATCTCGAGTTGTGTTATGGGTAACCTACAAACATCTCGAAAGAAGGTAATGACTAATGGCCATAAATATGGTGTATAAAATAGTATATATATAAAGAACAAAATTCTAAAAATTATATAATACAACTGAGAACTATACCTGGTACGGAAACTCTGGTCGAATCTGCACAAATGCATTAAATTGTGATTTATTTACTGGTGTTTAACGCCGTGCTTAAGGTTATTTCACTCATATGGTTGCGCGCTTTAGTTTATATATCAGTGGGTTGATGACACCAGCCGATAACAGTGGCAACACACAAGACATGACAGGACAATCACAAGAGAAGACCGCGGCAATACTATGACGTCACATTGACTTGACGAAAATACCATGGGCATATTGGTGTTGCCCCTTAGGTCTGGAAGCACCAGAGAAGCAGGAAGCTCCATCTAACAACCCATGCAATATATTTTGAAACCTTACTGTTTCAAAATCGGAACTGATCTGAAATATATAAAGTATACTGCCAATCACTGACATCTACAAAAGGATTGAGTTAGAATCCACTCACAAATTATCACTCACAAATTATCAGGAATATCTGACATAGGGTTTTGAGAGGGCATCCTTCCGTCCTGCATAGTACTTTCAGGGCATGTCTGAACATCCTCGGCCATTTCCGTACCTTAAATAACTGTAGGGGCCTACTGGTACGGAAAGTGTCGAAGGATGTTCCGACATGCTTTCAAGGCTAACGGTCAACATGAAGCCGATTTGTTTCGGATGTCTTTGTATGCATCGATCATTGGATTGGTACGTCGCCGTATATCTGAGCGAAATATTGGCGTTATCTCGGAGGTGAATGGAATCCATAATATTACACCAAAACGTGTTATGATAACCGCTGGATGGTTTGTGCACATGCGTGGAAATGGACCAAAGTTCTCCGCGGATTTATCCAACAAGAAAAAAACCCCAGTCAAACCCCATTTCTTGGGTAAAATCTCATTTGAACAAACCACCGTTCCTTACAATCCATGGCTTGTTGCAAATAATACCAATTTTGTCCCCTGTAAGTAATTTAATAATAATTTAGTTCCAACGTTACATACCAACGCAAAAATAACGCTCAGACAAAAAAACAATAAATACGTTGATAACTCAGTCATATGATGAAAGTAAATCCCTGCTAGTCACCTCCAGTGATTGCCATCAAAGATGACCAATCTTCGCTCGAGATTATTTACGGTATACGGAAATGGCCGAGGTTGTTCAGACATGGGAGCACGCACTGAGGGTGTTAATAGGATGACTTCAATAGGATAAGTTGCAATTATTTTCGATTATTTGTGTAAATATTATGGTCAAAAGTTTCTAGTATATGATTTTATAACTATAAAGTTTCACAATAAGTCATAATAATTATACACCGAGTTAATTGGTTCTTTGAAGGGGAATTAGAAAACATAAAAATTTAAGTGAGTCTGGATCGATAAATTCTACGCACCTGTTATTGAAATTAGTGTTAGGAGTGTATGGATAGCTTCATTATCAGACTAGGCCTATACAGTTGATTTTATAACAGACTAACAAATACATGTATGGTGTTCAACTGTTCTTGCCATATATTGACTAGTATTCAATAAATCATCTTCTCTAGCCAAGGGTTACTAACTATTCCGAGCTACTCTGTATTTCAACCCTTGGCGAATAATTCATGTAAGGAGACTCGGCTTCCAAGCAATTGATTTTATGCGTAGGAACTTGACTAGTAAAAATCGCGGCGAATGTTACTGTAAACCGCGGGAGTTATAGAACCTTGATCGGTTTATGGCGTAGCTGAAACGCTCATTGTACATTAATTACCTGCCAAGGGTTGAAATGCAGAGTAGCTCGGAATAGTAACCCTTGGCTAGAGACGATG
>JARFOD010007003.1:0-11571 GCA_031763545.1 Mopalia muscosa | reverse complement strand
CCAACAAACCATGATTGCAACGATAATAGGTTTTAACCAACAAACCATGATTGCAACGATAATAGGTTTTAACCAACGAACCATGATTGCAAGGATAATAGGTTTTAATCAACGTATCATGATTTTCACGATTGCAAGCTTAAAGGGAAAGACAACTGTTTCTCAACCTAAACTATTTTTATTCCATATTTTTAAAGACAAACATATGTATTGCACTTGCATTTGAGTAAGCATAGCCGTGCATTAGTTGACGTCAGTGGTTTGAATCAATGTATCATGATTGTCACGATTATTGATTTTAATCAACAAATTTTGATTACCATGATTACAGGTTTTATTAAACTTATCTTGATTTTTAGTATTGTAGTTTTTAAGTAACAAAATAGACTATATTTAATTACAATAATTGTCGAAAAAAACTTATTCTGTCCAATAACCCGATTTGTTCTAATACAAAATGATTTTTCTGTTTAAAAACTTAACTTGGTCCTAGACTTACATTTACTCTTTATTCAAAACTGTTTGGGGTTCTCAGTAGTATATACAAGGAAGGGTCGTTCTTTATATGTATTGCGGAGTGGATGAGTCGCGCTGCTCACCATTCTGTCTCTTCTTTATTCTGTAATGTGATGTGACTCACCCGCACCACACTACATAATACCTGGGATATAGTATACTATATCCCAGATAATTCAGAACAATCCTTCCTTATTAAGTATACCGACCACTGCTCTTTGTCGATTTCCCCGCTACAGGAATGGAAGGCCGATAAAGTGAACAGAAGCAAATCACACAGCTTTGTCCTCAACAAAGGGGAGTTCGAGAAGGTGGACCCGAAATCCACAGATTATTTGATGGGTACGTAATAAGGCAACAAGTCGTTAACTGTGTGGCTTTCTATGTTATAATGATGATATAAATGTATGAAATTTCAAATGGTAATCACACGGCACCGCTATGCCGACTACCTAAAACCGATAAATTATAACCGTGTTGTAGAATAACTCTCAGAAAAAAATCTTAGATCCTTAATATATAATTGGTGGTAAAACGAGCATAAACTTCGCGAGGCGCTTGTTCGGATACCATGCAGAGCCACTAGTTTTTCAAGCCAGAAGCGCAAAAGCCTGCACGGATCCACGAAAAAGCTTTACTGCATGGTTGATAAATGAATATATTCTATCCTAATAAATATGTCTACTGATGTAGAGAAATACAGTAGAAATATAAACTCCACATTTTTACTCTCATAAGCCTGTGGATACTTTGGTATCCACGTTTCAGAGTGGAAACAAATACCTTCCTCTACATCTCGCGTGTGACATTTTGCTATCTTCTTTCTAAGAAGGATAAGTTATCACGTCTAAAGGCGTACTGACTGCCCACTGTTTGTCAAATAGAGCGTTTTGATGGATGTGAGTTGATTGCGTGTCTACTTCAGGTCTATTTACGCGGTCCCACATGGATTATGACATTCTCAGACCAGATGATGCTGCAGGCCAACCATCACTCACGGAAATGACTGACAAAGCGATAAGAATCCTCAGCAAAAACGACAAAGGATTTTTCTTACTAGTCGAAGGTAAGACAATGTGTACTGTTGTGAGCTAACGCATCGCATCTAGAGCTAGCTGTAAATTTTCTTTGTTACATGACAGATTTGGTGAGACATTATTACAAACCCTCTGAAAGATCTGGTGAGGGTCTAACAAAAACCTCTGAAAGATCTGGTGAGGGTCTAACAAAACCTCTGAAAGATCTGGTGAGGGTCTAACAAAAACATCTGAAAGATCTGGTGAGGGTCTAACAAAAACCTCTGAAAGATCTGGTGAGGGTCTAACACAAACCCCTGACAAATCTGGTGAGGGTCTGACACAAACCCCTGGCAGATCTGGTGAGGATCTAACACAAACCTCTGGCAGATCTGGTGAGGATCTGACACAAACCTCTGGCAGATCTGGTGAGGATCTGACACAAACCTCTGGCAGATCTGGTGAGGGTCTGACACAAACCTCTGGCAGATCTGGTAAGAGTTTGGCACAAACCTCTGGCAGATCTGGTGAGGGTCTGACACCCACATCTAACAGATCTTGTGAGGGTCTGACATACTATCTAGTAGATTTGGTGAAAGTTAGACCCAAACCCCTGGCAGATTTGGTGATAGTCTGACATAAACCTCTTGCAGATCTGGCGAAGGTCTTGCACAAACCTCTGACAGATCTGGTGAAGGTCTGACAAAAACCTGGGTTAGATGTGGTGAGGGTTAGGCACAAAGCACTGGCAGATCTGGTGAGGGTCAGGCACCAACCCTGGCAGAATTGGTGAGGGTCTGACACCAGCCTCTGGCAGATCTTGTGCTGGTCAGACACCCACATCTGACAGATATTGTCTGACATAATATATATAGCAGATTTGGTGAAGGTTAGACCCAAACCCCTGGCAGATCTGGTGAGGTTCAGACGAAAAACCTCTGACAGATCTGGTGAGGGTCTGACAAAAACCTCTCACAGATCTGGTCAGGGTCTGAAACAAACCTCTGGCAGATTTGGTGAGAGTTTGATGAAAACCCATGATAGATCTGGTTAGGGTCAGATACCGACCTCTGACAGATCTTGTTAGGGTCAGATACCGACCTCTGACAGATTTTGTGAGGGTCAGATACCGACCTCTGATAGATCTTGTGAGGATCGGACAGACTATCTAGCGGATTTGGTACGGTCTGATACAAACCTCTTGCAGATCTGGTGAGGTTCTGGCAAAAAACTGTGACAGATCTGGTGAGGGTCAGACACCAACCTCTGACAGATCTGGTGAAGGTCTGACACAACATCTGGCGGAGCTGATGATAATAAGACACAAAGGGTCTAAAGGGGGTCTGACCCGCTTTGAAAGATCTGAATATGTGATACAAGTCTGCAGAAGATGTGGTGAGGGTCTAAAACAAACCTAGTCTAAGACTCTGACAGAAACCTCCAGAAGATGTGTCGAGTGCCTGACACAAACTTGTAAAAGATCCGGAGAAGGTCTGACACAAACCTGAAGAAAATCTGGCACACAGTACTATAAGATCTGGTCATTATCGGAAACAAGTCTATCAATGGTCATTTAAATAAACTCACCTAGACACGCGAAATTTTATATCACATATATCTTTGTTTTTGTTGTTACTCTGGTCCAGGCGGACGAATAGACCACGGCCACCATGGTGGTAGAGCTAAAAGAGCCTTATATGACACACTGGCGTTCGAAGAAGCTGTACAACGAGCTGTTGACATTACCAGTCGCCAGGACACATTGATCGTGGCCACAGCTGACCACTCGCACGTTTTCACAGTGGGCGGATACCAATCTCGGGGCAATCCAATATTTGGTAAGCTTATTCATACTAAGTTCCAGCTCTTATAGGAGAATCTGCTAAATTCAAGTGTTAAGTACTTACCTTTACCAACAGATTGGGTGATCAATATAGGTGTAAATTTTGTTGGAACTTGAGCGGTTCCACCACGCACAAGATATTGTCATATTTTATATCGAAACAGTGGAAGTTATAAAGTTAATCAAATGAATTAAAAGACTTTAACTTTCTTTTTGAATCCTCAGGCGTGGAGGACAGGTCTTCCCCTACCGACGGCAGTCCCATGACCCCATTGTTATACGGAAATGGTCCGGGCTACAAATCACCAAGACCGGATATCAGTGCTGTAGACACGGGTTCGGTTATATATATATATTTTTTCTCTTATTTACCCTGGTATGAAAGAAACTCGTGAGATATTTCACCATTTAACTATATAACAAACAAGTAGCATTTTCGTTTCTCTCAAAACACTACCCGTTTCTAGGTCTGACAGTTTTGCAAACAAACTTAGATAAACAATTACAACGAATCGACTGCCACTGGAGGAACATGGCGAAGTCTTTAAATAGTCCCACAGATGGTTGACCGGCACAAATTTTATTGGTATCAAATTGACTGAAAGTTTATATTTGTTCGATAAACCGTAACAGAGCGCAAATATTTTCTTTGTCGTTGTTTGACGAGTTACTGGTCACTGAAGAATCGTTGAGCATTTCGAGTTATGTAAAGTTTTACCCTACATGTATACTAGCTAGTAAGCTTTTTTGTTTTCTTGTATCTTGCCGCGATACCTTCTGTGATTGAGATGTCAAATGTGAACAAGAAAGCTTACTAGCTAGTATACATGTAGTTTTACCCTACATGTATACTAGCTAGTAAGCTTTCTTGTTGCTAAATATTTGATATCTCAATCACAGAAGGTATCGCGGCAAGAAACAAGTTTGGAAAAGGTCGCATTTCAATCTCATTATAACTAGTAAAAATCTAAATGCACCACTTTTTCATTCCACTTGTAGAAGACACTTCATATCGCCAACAAGCTGCTGTACCGTTATCATCAGAGACACACAGCTCGGAAGATGTAACAGCCTACGCTATTGGTCCGATGGCGCACCTCTTCCAAGGTGTTAAAGAACAAAATTATATAGCTCATGCCTTGGCTTATGCGTCATGTGTGGGAGATAATAAAGACAACTGTTCATCTGGCGGACCAATTTATCAGATGGGATTTACCGTCATTCTGGCACTACTTGTAGTCTTCATTATGTAGCTATTCCTGTAGGTACTTTGTAAGCATATCTGTGATTTACCATCCAGTAAATGTCATTCGCTATATGATTTCAACGGATCTTCATCTCGTGACAATGCATAACCGGAGAGATAATTACCATATCGGATTTAGACACGGTGGAAATCAGACTGACAATGAAATAGCTGGAATCTGATTTAGACACGGTGGAATCTGATTTAGACACGGTGCTATAAACAGACTGACAATGAAATATCGGGAATCTGATCTAGACACGGTGTAATTCAGACTGACAATGAAATATCAGACATATGATTTAGACATGATGCAAATCAGACAGAAAATGACATATCTGGTACATGATTTATTGTTTGTTTGTTTGTGTGTTAGGCAAAGTGAAAAACAAACTGACAATGAAATATCGGGAATCTGATTTAGGCACGAGAAAATCAAACTGACAATGAAATATGGGGAATCTGATTTAGGCACGGTGAAAATCAAACTGACAATGAAATATCGGGAATTTGCTTTAGACACGGTGAAAATCAAACTGACAATGAAATATCGGGAATTTGCTTTAGACACAGTGAAAATCAATCTGACAATGAAATATCGGGAATCTGATTTAGACACGACGTAAAACAAACTGACAATGAAATATCGGGAATTTTATTTGGATACGGTGTAAATTGCTGTGAGCTTCCGCACTACAAATTTATATTGAATTGGATGAATCGATGTTCCTGGTTGTATTGGTGAGTTGGTTAAACGTTATTCAATAAATCAAAAACCCCTGTTTATTTTGAAATTTATCTTTTTTTAAATAAACTTTTGAGGAGGAGAATTTGATTGTTTGATAAGCTGTTATGACTGTAGACGACGTGAATTTACGTTAAAATGTTATTTACTTTAAATTAAAAAAGTCCACCCTTTTTGTAATTTCTGAACATTCACTCTTTGTGTGATCTTATTTTATATCTATCGATGGTTATGAATGTAATATACTTATTTTTAAGAGGCATATAGAAGTTGGAAGTACATATTAAATGGAAACCATTGCTATGGATAACAATGGCTTAGTTTAATAGACACTACGTTGCTATTTCATACTCATATTCTATTACATGACACGCGGTTTGCGGGATGCGGACCGCGAAAACGGAACGCGGTAATTATAAACCATTAGCCCTGTTCCATTTATTTGTACGAGTTTTCACTGCATTTTATCAAGTAGCGTCTTAGAAAAGATGTATTTACATATGGAGGGCATGAGCTCTGTCCTGTAGCGGATTACCTACTCCGGTCAGGAGAATGGTCGTTTCTTTCCGCGTCCTACTTATCCGCGTGCAGAATGTTGGAACATCCTTCGACACTTTCCGTACCGGTACACTTATCTCGAAGGTGAATGGAAGCAATAGTATTACACGAAACACACCGGATGTTTTGTGCGCATGCGTGGAAATCAACCAAAGTACTCCGCGGATTTGTATTCGCGTGCAGCATACCGTTTTCTGAATGCACAAAAATGTATGTCAAAAATGAGTGAATGGAAATGACAGAAGTAGTTTCTTTGACCGACCCGATCCGTATTCCAGATTCCACGTGTCCGCTTAACGTAACTTAAGATGCAGCCTACATGTTATATATCACAAAAACAAATTAGGAGACAGGATATTTCGTTAACTAGATAACTCCGATGGACTCCAACAGCCAAATACCTAAACACTATTTTATGTTAAGTATTTGGCTCTCGAATAAATAATGGTTATATAAATGTCACCTTGCTATGCTGGGGACGCACAATCGTTGGTATGGCGGCAATAATCCGTAAGTAATATTGCATTAAATCAAATATTTTAAACACACCTGTATATTATTTAATCAGACATAAAGGAACCGAACGACAATTGAGATAGCTTGTGGAAAGATAGACCGTACTTATCAGTTCTCAAATACCATTTTTCTCATTTTGTGGACAACACAAGTTATCAAAACGACAAAACGTAAATTAGAATCATAGTCACATGATGACTGGTTCCAATATTGTATTACTTCAAGCCCAATATGTACTTATTTACACCTGCGTGCAACATTTGTACAATATCGAAACAGTATAGAACGTAATCTGACCAAATACAGTAAAGAATCCATCATAACCGATATTTAATTAACAATAAATGGCATGATTTAATAAACACTGGTGAATTTGAACAAGAATATTTTTCAACTAGTTAAGCTGTTAACATCTATATCACAAGATGTGGATGAAAATACGGAAGAACATATCTATTGTGGTCTTATTAGAATTAGAAATTAGAATAGACAATAAAACAAAAGACAGGCATCAATAAAGGTGCTGTCTCTGACGCAACTGCAGGACTTTAAATGTACGTTCTTCAATCAGTAGTCATAAGGTCTTTCTGAAACAGGATCTGCGTCAGAACATGGTCGACATGCGCACTGGAAAACGGCGGGTACACGAACAGTTTTAATTTGTGGTGTTGAGTTGGGACACCGTAACTGAATAATTTTTACTTTACGCACATGAGGTTTGCAACACGTGCAGTGCGCGATCATGATGAGTGACTGCTGTTCGTATTTCCACTCCGGGACAGATCTTGAGTGACATTTGCCAATGCAGGCGACTGTCGCCATGCTAACGGCATTACATCCGGGTCTATGGACCCGAATACGTCCGATTCTTGGAGAACAGGTTTCTTCTGATGAGAAACGGTGCCTTTTGGTTAATGGCGTGTTTACAGATGAATTAGTAGAGCTCGGAAGAGCAAATAACAATACACAATTCACAGAACACACCCACGTGACCACTGAATACATCATGAAGATGGAAGAAATTCTGTCAAAGCAAAATGCAAAGAATACTTATTGTCCACTTGGAAATTTCAAAGTCAATAATCTTTGTCCACTGATTTGGGTAGCAATTTCTCAGTCAGGATGTCTTTATCTCCTTCTATCCTATATTTCGTCGACAGGGGCCTGGAAGCAGTTGAGATTTTGCTGATTTTCAGATTTCTGGAAGCTCAAGTACATATGAGTACTTCAATTTATTATTATTCAGTTTAAATCTGCAAGATTTTTTTGATAAACACTAAAAAGAGTCCACCTCTAGAATTGATGCTCGAAGGAAATTTTTCTGCAGGCAATATAACTGTTGTAGAAGAAGTATTTTCAACTTGACCCGAGAGAATATAGTATATTTACGTTATATTCATGTGGTTACAGGTGCGTCGGTTCTCTGTGATGACTACACAAAGATAGGCTACATGTGTACATAGACGTGCCTTCTAATACCTGGGATTAATTGATACCTTCGGTAGTTTGAATCAGTGGGAACAACAGGAATCAACTCGTGCTTAAACGACCGACACGTCCTCAGGTGTAAACAATACCTGTGGTGATCTATAACAAAAAGACATAATACGGGTTACCCGTGTAGTAATTTGAAAGGCCACACGATCGTTCATTTTGGTTAAAGCGATAACTCCAGGATGAAATAACCCCTAAATCTCTTGAAAGGTTAACATTACATATACTTAAATATGGCATCGACTTATCGTTTTTTCATTTTATAAAATAACCCGAGGGTTACAAATATATACCTTCCTGCGACCACTGGCAGCTGGCATTTTGGGCGTGACCAACCCTGTCCAAGAGGTCACTCGACTAACGCTCTTGTGTGTAACAGGTTAATATTGATTGATTGATTGTTTATACACCAAATTTGACAATATAAAGAAGAAAATTAATAAATAGTACAGCATTGGCTGGAATAAAACTCGACAAAGAGTTGGTTTTATCCCTGAAGAATTTATATTAAAGATCATACAGCTAATTCATGCACTTGTAAAGATAGGGACAACCAATAAATAAAGTTTTAAAAGTGTGAAAATGTGCATTGGGGTTCAAATCTTTGTATGAACAAAAAAACATTATAGTTAATTTACAGATATATATACACTACACCAGCCGGAGTCAATACACGTTTAGTTTTTCAATAAGGTACAATTTTAATTTTGATTTTAATAAAGTAGTGAAACATATGTGTGTACCAATGAGCTATATATAGGTCATTGGCGTCAACTGTCAAAGGTTTAAACAGTCAACTCTACAGGTCTGTTGACGTAGGCACTTATTTTGAAAAGAAGTTATTTGATTGGTCAATATTTGTGGAGTTCTTCTGTTACACTATAAAAATCCCTAGACATTGCCGCGTGGATAGATTTGACTGTAGTTTGTGCATTACCAATTGTTTAAGATCCAATTATAAAATCGATATTGTTCGATTAGAAAATTAGAAAGCATAAATGAACACAAGAAATGATGCCCATTTTGATGGACATTGTTGTTAAATCGCTGATCCCTCAGAAGTCCCTCCCTCCCTAGCCAAAGACGTTGTTGAAATACTTCATGTGTATTCGGTGTATACCGTGGCCAGGGTCGAGAAGGGAATTTACATAATAAGAGATATTACTTCCAACCAGTAATGAAGTAAAATAATATAATTGAGTTATTGAACGAAATAATTAGAAATGTAAATAAGCTGTAAATAAACAGAAATGCTTGTTGTCCGTGGTCCCAATGCAAATCAAATACACGCTTTGTACAAATGACAAGTCTTTGTTGAAATAAATCCACACGAATCAGGCGATAGAAACCTTGTTCGCTCCACATTGTTTTAAATATAGGTACACATAACAAAGAACAGTACATGAAGACCTACCTGGCAGCCTGTTCTTCCTTAAAGCTGTTCAAAGACGAACACACGTTAAAATCACTAGTAACATCATATAGCAATCGGCTACAATATACCCAACCCGAATCGTTATTATTTCTCCGTTCGGTACTCAATATGGAAGTAATTTCTGGCCAAATGAGAGGTATTGCCTGACAGATTTGTAGTTTATGTGATTATGGTATTGATACAATCCAGTACTCCTTCCGCGGTCCGACTGTTAGACGCGCGATGTGCAAGTTGTTTTTATTCTTAGACCCCGATTTATTTTTGTTTAAAATATAATGGATTTCTTATCTTGCTGAGAAACGCATAGTTATCACAGAAAGTTTCGCCAGAATAACAGATGGGTTGGTTATTTCTGAAGCATTTGTTGCCGTAATCCACAGCGTGGGCCTATAATCTTGGCCTAGTCACAAGCGGGGATTTCTCGGCCTTGTTGTAATTCTGCCCTTTAATTCACAGGATTTGTGTGGTCTCATTGCGCTTGGACGTAATTCGTTCATGTTTTTTTCTGAAATCCGGGTTATTCAAAGACACAATGATATAATTATTGGGTTCACTGACAAACAGCATTGACTAAATGTCATCTGGACTGGAGAGCAAACTATTCCCTGGCAGCGAATCCTAGGGGCTCGGTATAAGCACTATCAGAAGTATTATCAAGTAGAAGTATGAAACCAGCCAGTACCAAGTCCCAACAGCATTGTGACATTCAGAGGACTTTCATAGTGCCCTGTGACTCATTGCCCAAGAAATGGTGGATTTCGTTCGTTTCGCGCAATTTGAATTTCAGAATTCACTGACGCCTTATGGGTAAAATATAACGTTTGAAAAGCGGTAGAATCAGATAGGGAGTACCTTTTCAGCAATCTCGCGCTGGGTTGGTCACAATACCATTGAGACTGCGTAATGGCTGGTTTTATACTTCTGCTTGGTAGACTTATGGTACTAGAGATCGTATATGTACATGTATATAGAAATTTAAAGAAGAATGCCATGGATGACACCTTGAGCTCGACCCAGCTTGTACCATAGTGAAATTTACCCGATTCAAGTCCACTTATCACATAAAATAAATAAATCTCACCTGTCAAATAGTTCATCTTCATCAATTCTGACCCAGAATTGTGATGCTATAAATCTTAAATATTGCTTGCAAACACGAAACTTTTATTTCAAAGCATATTCTTCAGCCTTCAAGCGATGTAACTTGGTTAGCTGTGTGATTGGACGATACCAATCTGGATGAATTTGTTTGACAAGCAACTTACGTAACTCTGTAATTTCTGCCTTAAGCAACATGTCACCTTGTGAATAAATTAATAATACACGATTTAAATTAGATAGACGAGCAGCTGAATTCATCTGAAAACGAGAAAATGATGTATGTGTTTGTCTGATTAAAGTTTTACACCGCTTGCTAACATGTCATTCTCGTCGTACTCGCAGGCCGTTCTCTCCCACCAAGTCACCCACTGACTAACAAGTATCATTTTGCTTTTAAACGAAGATTCAATTATTGTCAATTGTGGAGGAAAGGTGGCGACGGGTTTAACTAAATGCCAAATAAAATGTTAATTAACACTGAACAGGATTTGTTTACACCCATATATATATATTTTGAATAAATGAATTATCTATATTTAAATTAAATAAATGCAGAGCTGAATTAATCTGAAAACGAGAAAAATAAGTTGTGTTTAGAGGTTTACGCGGAGCGTTTTTGTTAACCATGCGACGGCGTATTTGGCGAGTTTGCTGAAGAAAAGCACGACTGAAAACAAGTACAACACTGGAAAATCCCAACAATATGGAAAAAAATAAATGAATACGCAATAAGACATCGCTTTTTGTTGTCCTATAGATGTAGAAGCAATCAAGAAAATATGAAAGTACAGAATAAATAAGCACCATGAGATATAATGTTATAAATGTCACAACTAAAGAGCGACTCTAGTAAACATAACTTTGATCTACAGGTAAATGCTCGAAGCTCCGAGACACGGCATTCCACGGCTTAGAATTTAATATCATGTGTGCCGATCCTTTAAATAGGGCTTGTTTGTTTGATTAGGTTTTCCGGTCGTACTTAAGGTAATTTCACTCACTTGACGGCGTGCAACATCAGGAGACGAAGGAAACCACTCAACGCTACTGTCAACACACTATAAGAGGACAATCACAGGACGCCACACACCTATCTGCTTC
>JARFOD010006992.1:0-11571 GCA_031763545.1 Mopalia muscosa | reverse complement strand
TATTTGTGTCCGTCATCATATAAGTGAAATACCCTTGAGTATGACGTTAAACACCAATCAAACAAACAAACAAACAATTATACACTAGTACAACTCCAATTCTTATTTCAGCCACAGCCCGCTACAGAGCTGTCTACCCATATTCAGCTGCCAGGGAAGGGGAGCTTACTCTACAGGAAAATGATGTGATTGAATACCTAGATGAAGGAAGTATAGGCTGGGTAAGAGGGAGGAAGGAAGCCACAGAAGAGGAGGGATGGGTGCCCGCATCTTATCTACAACTGGTAAAGTTTCATAAATCATAAAACAGATTAGAAACAATGAATTTATTGTTAGCATACTTACAATACTCATTGATTTCTTTCACCATTGTGTCCATTCATGTCCCCATAATTTAATTATTCTCAAATTAATCAACATCCTTATTATAAATGTTCCTTTTTCAAAAACAAGCAACGATTTCAAAGACACTGAACATGTGCTAGAGAAAAATCTATCCATACTTATACTCTTTTCCTATTATCATGGAAAGGAAAAGTCTGATCTGATGTTATAGATTTATTGATTAATCAACATATCAATCATAATATTTATGTTAAAGGTATTCCCCAATTGGTTTTAAATTATATTAAATGTGACTGAATGAGAAGATAATACTATATTAACTATCTGTAAAATAATCCCGTATTTTTCTGGCGCTTTACTTACAAACTTGCTACTTTTCATACAAGTTATTTGAGCTGTGACGTAGGCAAGGGAAACTACATTCGGAACAATCTGTGCCGAATAATGACGACACCGTAGTGGATAATGACGACTCCATACCGGAGATACACAAAGAATTGTAAGATAACGAGAAATAACGAAATGGCGGTCAGGTGCCTATAGATACTAGTCACTGGGCGAATTCCCCTGGTGACGTCACTCGAAAATCACAGCTGACTTTTAATGAAAGTCAGATGTTCGAATCCCAATTTCTCCACGTGTAAAACAAATTTTTTAATGAACCAAGTTACAAATTGTTCAGTGAACATTGGACTTTTTTATGCATTTTTTAGGTATCAACGATTTGGGATTACCTTTAAATAGTTTAATAAATTTATGTTTCATGTTTTAGTAATCAATATTTTTGTCATCCACAGCTCAATGAAGACACAATGCAAAAGTCCTCTTCGTTTGAAGCCCTCCAGCATCTTAGAAAACAGCTTAGTGACAACAGACAACTTACCGGTGATAGGGAGCACTTTGTGGGAATAGGTAAATGTTTATTCTGCTTTAATTCAGATACATCTTTGCAAGTCCAATACTTTATAACTGATCATACATCCATTGTAATACATGATGCATCTTAGGCAGCTTCTGCTTAATAATAATGATAGTAACTTTATTTAACACGAAATTTTAGGTCAAATGAAAAAAATTGCTCTTCTCTGTAGTCCTCAATTAATAATTTTCCATAAACATGTGCGTAATATTTTAACATTAAAACTTGAAGACAGTATATAAATAAACAAAATCAATAATTTGTAAAATCATCAAAATTATTAGGATATCCTTTTTAAATCAAAAAAAGATCAAAGTGTTAAATTGCATATGTAGATTATCAAATATATAAATTAACAATATATTATGAGTTTTTCGCAAAAGTTACACATTATGTTGATTAAAAAGTAGTGAAATAAAGTTGAGGCATTCTTTATAGTTAAATTATTCCAGTGATCCCCTCCGGTTTGATAGTAACTATTTTTCATGTATGTTGAATTAAAAGAAGGGAGATGGATATCAAAAGCAGTTTAACGTAATGTTATTTGTTACAAGTTAAGTTAAAAGTGATTCGCTCCACCCATTGGGTAAGCATGTCACCATATGAATAAGTATGGCATATCACCCAATCAATCACAGGTTGAGAGGAATCTTCCTGTTGCACTTGTGCTCTAGGGGCTGAAGGTCAACACAAAGCCGGACGGTTGTGATGTTTTGTATGTGTGCTTTGGTGGTTCTGTGTTTCTCCTGTCTGGTCTTTGGTTATTGCCAGTGGTGTTGAGGGTGGGTTTTTTATGTGTTATTGATCTAGTTGTTGACCATTACTTTTTAATTTTTTATATTGTGCTACACCTTACCCCATTTTCCTTCTTTCTTTTTTTAAAGAACATTATGCAGTCCATCCGTACACAGGCCAGCATCCTGGGGACCTTAGTTTTGAAGCTGGTGATACTGTTATTGTGTTAGATACGTACGAGACTGGCTGGTGGCATGGTATGAAAGGGGAGATAACTGGGTGGTTCCCAGGGTCATATGTTGAGGTGGGTTTTTTCTTCATGCATTCTTGTTATATTATTTTAAAAAATATTTAGAAAGATAGACAATATTGTTGAATTGATTAACAGGGAGACTCACTTTTCAAACCATATGAGGTTATCTCAACATTTCAAAAACAGAATTACATTAAACCAAGATTTTGATAAACAAACAATTTTGATTTATGAAACGATTGTAATAACCAGTTTTGGTAGATTGTACTTAAGGTTATTTCAGCTGTATGATGGGTAGATGACCTGTAGAGTGGTCTTATTATGCCAGTCATTGTCCTGCAATACAGTCATATGGACGAAACAGTATAAATTATGATGACAACAAACAGATGACATATTTAAATCTTTTAAAAAATCACAGTGATCAGGTGATTGAGGATGAGGAGGAGAGGCTTGTCATTTTTTTATTACAGTTAAAATATTTGTCTTCTGTTTTCAGTTAAAAGGAAGTGCTGGTAGTTCTCCATCTGGAGGGATTTATGACAGGGGAGGTAACTTGCTGAGTGATGGTGACCATGGCTCGAGTGCATCAGGGAGTCTAACACCATCTAAGGATTCTTACCAAGGAGATTTAATCAAAACTCTGGGTGAGGCCCTGGCCAGACGACAAGAGGCTGGGGATAGATTATCCATTGGCTCAGCATCAACTGTTGGATCTGATGAAAGTCGCCCAAAGCCTTCTCGAAAAGCTCCTGCCCCGCCACCAGGTGGAACTCGATCAGTTAAGCGGAAATTGTTGAGGAGACCAAGTCGTCCAGCTCCTCCACCCCCTGGGCCACCTGGTGGTACGATCAGCAAAGAGGATAACCCTAATGTCGATTCTACTTCATATCCCTCACCACCCAAAACTACTGATTCAAGTACTAGTGTTAATACAAGCATCAACTCGGAAACTAGTCAGATAGACAGCACCCCAAGGCAAAAACCCCCTCCCCCAAAACGATCAGTGGCACCAAAAGTTGTTAAAGTTCATAAGAAAAAATTAAATTTAGAGAACTCTAATATGTTACCCACACCTCCTGACCGGCCTGTCCCTCCAAATCCCCCTCCATCATCAAAGAGCAAACTCTCTATCAAAAATTTCAAGAAAAAATCTAAAAAGAAATCTAAAATTGCTGACTCCAAAAACAGAGGATCTGTGAATAAGTTAACAAAAGCTGATATATCTGCTCCGGTGACGTTAGAAAATTTATACTTAAAGAAAACAGATTCAGTGCTATTATCTCAACCTGTTGAGTCTACTGAGGTACCACCGATTCAAACTTCTCCGCCGATTTTATTATCAGAATCGCCAAATCCTGATTCACAGAGGACTTTCTCTGAAGATATCCACCATCCTGTTTCTGAATCAACCGTTGAGTTGGAATCACCAAATGCAGCCAGAACAACAGCCAGTCTTTGGAGACAAAAGGATCCTGATCCAGTAGTGAAATTACGATTGGAGAAGTCTCAATCCCACAATCCTCCACCAGTGGCACCCAAGCCAAAGTTAAGCTCGTCTAGACTGTCACAAAAGTCATCTCCAAAGAGAACTTTTTTAGAGACTAACAGTCAAAAGGACAGCAGTTCCCAAGACGGTGAATCATCTCACTCTAGTTCTTATACAAATGGTCACATAGACGCTGAAGAAATACCACAAGAATCAAGCATGGAATACATCAATGATGTTGATGTTCCTGTACCTCAACCACGCAGACGAAACTCTTCCGAAGAGGAGCTGAACAAAGCTTCAGAAAGGTTTGAACAAGTTCTTACATACAATTTTGGTTGATATTTATTGTGTGTTGTAAAGGACAGGCCTGTGCTGTTTGGAAGAATGGACCGAACAGGGTCTTCTCATGGTTATGCAAACTGATTTTAGAGGATGGATTTATAGATTCCCAAAATTGTTTGCAGTGGATATCTGAACTTTTACTGGTTTTGACAAATTTTCTCAAACCAATCATCAATGTACTTTGTATTATAAAGCAATTTTGCTTTATTTTCATAAAGCACAGTTATATATTTTTAAAAATCAGCAAAGCAGTGGCGAATGCAAATGTTGGGTTATTTCATTAAATTTTAGAGGACCAATCTAAAGGTTTTGCTGGAAAGAATTACAGCACAGGTGGCCCTGATGGTGCTTCACACTATATTTAACATTTAAACCCATTCTTTTGTTCTTAATGCACTTTGGTAAAAGGCTGTGTATGTGATTGTTAGAAAGACTTATCCAACTCACTGCATATAGACTATTAATGCACGGGCCCGCATCCATGGCTCAGTGGTAGCACGCGTGCTTCCTAAACTGAACATGCTTCGATTTACCGTTCCTTGTTTTGCCTTTCGGCCATCAGATATATGAGCATGTCACATGTTGTGGCTCAGGCAATCGCGGGGTTAGGTTTTTACGAGGTTTCCTCCCGGTTTTCCACTGTAATAAGGCTGTGTACTGTGCGAAGTGGACAATCTGTCATATAAGTGAAATGCCCTTGAGTATGACGTTAAACACCAATCAAACAAACAAACAAATCATGGATGCACGAATATTAGTTAACATCTCGTTACATCTTCAAACTATTGCATGATGATATTAATTGAAATCGGAGGTTCATAAAGTTATAAAATCTTTCAGACGAGCCCCTCATGAGTGAGTCACACAATGTAGCTCCGGCAATCGCTGGGGTGGTTTTAACGCGGTTTCTTCCAATCAAACAAACACATTCTGGTTGTGTTGCTGTTCACTCATTAGAAGTAGGCCAGCATGAAATATAAGTGAAATATTTTTTAGCAACACCAACTATTATTTTGCATCTGTTATTTTATATTTGGAACTGGACTAAAATATGTTTTTACCGTGCTGCTTTTCTACTGTGAACATTGTTCAGTAGTTCTTTACTATACTATACTATACTATACTATACTATACTATACTATACTATACTATACTATACTATATGTGTTTGAAGTTTAGAAAGTATTTCAAACAGGAAATCGCTACGTTATAATGGATGTGTACTCAATTTAGTGTTCTTTTTTAATTGGTGCAGTAAAAAAAGCAGAAAAAAGTCGTTGAAGAAAGCAGTCCAGACCCATACTGCTAAAACTACGGAGGAGTTAAGTTTTGAAGAAGGCAGCTTTATCAAGCTAATTGAAGAGGTATGACAAATGTGGGAATCAATATACCAGCCCAGACTCAAGGGGGATTTGTGTGGGGTACCTCTGAACTGAGGTCTCCTAATTAGTCAAGGGACATAACTGAGCAGATAAGCAGAGATGCTTCATATTGCAGATCATGTTTAATTTAACTTGATTTAGGACACTATTATTGCAAAGATTACAACCTTTCTAAACCTTTTTTGGTTTCCAGTTAGGGTGGTTTCTGTCTATCATTTTGGTTATGTGTCCTTAATTGACCACAATAACCTGAAGTCTGTGCAAAACCCTAATCAAACAAAAATGATGACCTGTCAAATTGTGTGTTTCTCATTCCATATAGTCCTTCCCATATGTACGTTATAGCATTTCTGACTTTCTTCTATCTATACAACAGCTGATCACAGACTTTAAAATGGAAATAGTATAATGACATTTGATTTGGCTCTACTCCACAGGTATCTGACAGACCAGGCTGGTACAGAGGAATGTTAGCGGACGGCACCGTGGGTTTGTTTCACAGCAACCATGTTGAAGACTCCACATTGAACAAAAACACCATCTCATAGACTTTGTCAGAATGTGGTTCTGTGTCTTTTAAGTCCATTCTCACCTGCGTTGGATTAGTCAATTTATTTTAAAAAGCCAACAGGTAGTATGTTCATCAGTAGATAACAGAATCCATGGACTTATTCTTCTGGCTCACAACTTCCCCAGCACAAGTTTGTCACAGTTGAGATGAAATAAATGATTTGGAACAATGCAATTTGTTGTATCATATGGTCATCCAGTTCTTGTTGAATGTCAACATGAATATTTTACACAGACCTAAAAGGAGATGGTGTGATTTTTTATTTTTTCAATTATGAAATCAAATAAAGACGAATAATGCTGGATCAATTGCAAATCTTGATGAGATTACTCCAAAGGGTGCTGGTAGGAAACTGTAAAGTAAAATAACCAGAGATGTGATTTCACCAGTGTTGTATAACTTGTTCAAGCAATATCTTGTATAATGTCTTTAACACTTGTACATGTATTGAATGATGTTCAATTTTGGGTCACATTCTTCAACAAGCACCCCGTCAAAATGCAGCGGAGGATTAATTTAAATAGTGGTTTCTGGGAAATTTGTGAAAGGCTTATTCATTTTAAAAATAAAACAAGTAAATGGATAACTCTGAAGATCGACCGGCGGACAATTGTGCTCCCACAAGAAAGTCATGGATTTACCACCGGCTGACAATTGTGCTCCCACAAGAAAGTCATGGATTTACCACCGACTGACAATTGTGCTCCCACAAGGAAGTGATGGATTTACCAAAGATATCATGTGGATAACTATTGATTGATGTTGTTCCCCTCTAAGGATACAGAGGGGTGTTAGTAAGTTAACCATTAGTCACATGACATTCTCTCAACTATGATCAAATAGTTATTGTGGACTTGAGATTACTGATGTATAAAAGCTTGGTGAATGATATCAATGGATTTATTGATATCAATTTATGGGTTGATACATATATTTCTGTATATCTGAACATATACAGCAACGTTTTTGGTATGACAGTGTCTTTTTCAGTATGTTGTCAATGTCGAGTAACAATTAATATTTACATAAACTTAAGCACAAATTCAGTTGCAAACTTAATGTATTCTGTTTAAATGCTGGATATGTGTTGGTCACTAACAAAGATTTTTATGCAGCCAATACGCCAACAGGATAATTCTATATAGATTCTGTAAGTCCTACCAGGACTTGTAGATGTCAATTTTAGAAGTTGAAAGAAAGTTTCTATCTAAGTAAAAACACAAAAATTTGGCAGACATAAATTCTATATTTCCCTTTTCAAGTATGAAAATCTAATATTTTTTCAAAAGTAAAATGAGTATTTATTTAAAATCAAAGCGTTTTTGAGTGAATCAGTACAGGATTTCATGCCAGTTCACCAAGGCTAATCTTCATGAAAAGGAGAAGATATTTTACATGTCGATAAATAAAGTGAAACAAAATGATTTTAAGCCTTTCCTTGTATCGCTTTTATTGCCTTTATTAGAAGGTTTGGGTATCTTCTAATGTTAGTATCACTAAACTAGGAAAGTCACCATTACCTACACATTTATCTGGCAGACAAACTTGGTGGTGCACATGCGTAGTGGGGACTTTTACAGTTCAGTTATATCTTTTGGGATACAAATTTTTGAAAGTTTAGTGATCACAACTGCTGAGTATAGCAATGAAACCCCCTGGTTAATTTTACAAAATGAGAAAAATTATAAAAGTAGAAGGGCTTAACTGGCCCGTGGTCAAGTTCATTCTTAAATTGCTTTTTCAAATAGTCACTTTCCAATTTCTTTATATAGATTAGCTTTGTTAAGCTTAAAGCAAGTGGCTATAAGCAACATATGAGTGAATAATAACCCCATTTATAACCATTGACAAGGCTAAAGCCATCAATGCCGATCATTATGAGTAAATTGTTTGTAAATGTGTTAATGTACCTTTTCATGTTTGATTTTGTTTCCATTGCCTCAAAGCGAGTGTCTAGCTGTAGTAGACCCCTTTAGTTTGAAGATGAGGGGCCCGGGCCCTAAACCCCAGTTCCCATGCTACTTCATTGTTTCTCAACTGAACATTTAACTCCAATATGTAAAAGGACCAAAACATTGTTGTTTCTATCTGGTCAGTGTGATATGTAGAACTTGTGGACAGGGCTTGGGGTGCTTTCTTGTTTAAAGTTTGAATTTAACACACATATGAAATTTATACATACTTTCATTTACAATGTACATGTTAAGGCTTTAATTGCAAACATAAATATTTATTGTATAAATCTCAACAAAGCAATGCATATTGTAAACAAATTTCTGTTACTATGTGTTTTATTTCACTGTATACAAAACAAAGACAAAATTTCTTTAATTTAATATTTCTGCATGAACTACATTCTGCTATAATTTGTTACCCTCATGAAGTCAAAATGAAGTTAATTTTTTAGATTTGTACAATTTGTGTATTATGTCACACTTTTGAGTGGAAGTAATTGTTTATGTTTTTGCATTACACCCTAAATGTTCAAATGTTACATGTTTTGACTTTAGCGCCTGTACTTTTATAGTTGTGCTAGTATGATTATACAGTGGGACTACACCACCAACAAATACGTAAAACACCATATAGCTCCATGTTAAACAGGAAACACTCAACCATTGCTTTTATTGAAACAATGTTACTTAGTAGTTTGTATTTTGTTTAATGTGCAATGGATGTAAAACAAAATTTACTTTCTGAAGGTCTTTTGCTGATAAGCTGCCAACTATTTCCATAATATTTATTTAATTGCAGTCTGAGCTATTAAACGACTTCTTGTTAATCTTTTCTGTGATTTGTTTGTTAAGTGCTAATTTCATAAAAGTCTTTAAAATATTAAATAAACAAACTATGTTCGTGTATGTAGACATTTTGCTTCTAGCCAACCCCTTGTTTGAAGACATTATGCTGATATTTTTGTATGAATGCTTTATTGTTTATGAAAATTTTGTACATGTTGGAAAACAAAAAACACATGATTTGCATCTTATAGACCAAAGCTTCAAAGCTGATATTCAAGCTTTGGAAGAGATTTTCACAATTTTGCATTTTTTTTTTTTTTACATATTACATGTAATTTATTTTTGTACTTATGGCTTTTCATTTGGTCTATATTTCATTGTTACGCTCCTTATGTGCAATATATTTTGGTAACTGCCTTTCTATGTATTCACCATTGTATCCATACTGTTAACACTTGTGAACTACAGGTCTTAACATTGCAGTTATCATGATAATGCTTATTTTGGTAATATTTCCTACATGTTGGTTGTTGACCATAAAACAAACAAGTGATACCAGTAGAATATCATGATAACTAGTCCATACAACCAGCAGGGTAGATTAAATGCAATTTCCTTTGTGACATATTCCTGTTAGCGAGGCGACTGTGGATTAAAGGGGCAAGGAATCCAGACTATTTTTATCTACCCATAAAATTCCATAATTTGTCATCTGTCAAAATGTAATGCACCCACTGTATGTTGTGCACTTTTTTTGGCAAGGGTGGCTCCCTTGACACATTACACCGGAATGTAAGGGAATTGCCCCAGTGCCACATAAAAACCCACAGAAAACATAATCAAGTTTTCAATGTTGATCATCTGTGACAAATATTGATGAAGCAAGTCGTCTCTGACTAATATAGTACTGCCAGGGTCTATACGCAGTTAGGCACCTTTTAGTACCAAGCTATCTTACTGGGAAGATCTTTTGAACCGGATTGAGTGACCCCAAGTGCTCCCTGTTATGTTCCAGGGCAATTGTACATGCATGTTTATAACCTGACAATGCATAAATACACCTTCAGACGATCTCTGCAAGTTTCTTGGATGTTCCGGTCACGATGCAGAGATAAACTATGAAAATTAGTAGACCTAGTGAAGGTCCTATGTTTAAACGGAACTTTAAATAGACCTTGGCTCTACTGCCATTAAGTCCAGTCGCCTCAAACTGGTACAATAACTATAGATCAATAAACTATAATACTCATTTTGTGATGTACAACATTTCTACTGTATTCTGTGCCTTATGAACTTTTCTAATAACCATTGTCTCTTACCTTGCAAAATATACTTGCCATATTTATATTAAAATTTATAAATTATTTTGTACTATTTACATATTTGTACATGTATATTGTATGCAACCAATAGCGATCTTTGTGCACTTCATATTACATTATATAATTTTTGTTTATGAGCTGATGAGATCGGACGTGCTATATACTTTGGACTGATTATTCATGTATAAATGTCATTGAAAAGCTCACACCCTGACATATATAAGCAATACCTTATTTTCTGTACATCTATAGTCATATATATTAAAGACAATACCTGAATAAACTACCATCGATCTTTGACTTCATTGTGTTCACATGACTTCACAAAGTGTCTTATGTGATTTGCGATACACTACAGTAAAAAACAAAATGGATTAAAAAACAAATAGAATAAAAACATATTGCTTAAATTCTATTTTCCTGATAGTCTCTCAGAAGCAAAGTTTTTGATTGTATTTACGCCTTTATTGTATCTCACAGCAATTCTGAAATACAGCTGAATGCGGAGAAAAACACAGAACTATAAATCATTGCTGAAATTATATTGGTGTCTGATCGTTTGTGATGTCATTGTGTTACGTCCTGTGATTGTCGTGCATTTGTCTTTTTTCATTGCCAGTGGTGTCAAGGGTGGATTGAATCACCCATAAGACTGGTACGCAGTAATATGAACCCCAATCAAACAAAATCATCAAAACATACCTAGTTTGTACTAACTTCTTGCCCTCTGGCTAAGGGCAGATTGTTGAAGAGTAACAATGCTGTCTATACTTAGAAATGGATGAAGATAAACTTTCCAACATTATGAAAACGCTTCACATCTTGGTTGTGCTAGTGTCAATTATTACTGGATTACACCTCCGTTATAATAGTGGCATACACCCAAGCAGGACGCAAAACACCAATTAATTATTATGTAAAATAATTTAACCCTACTTAACGTTCACATACTGATAATGATGTGTGCATGCGAGAAGTAGTAATGTCCCTAAATGATAAATATGTGAAACCGAAGAAAGTTTAAATGTACATGTATTAAGGTTCCAGAAAAATCGAACATTTGTCGTACATTGTCAGATATGAATTTATATCCTCATAGCCACCTTTTGTTTTCTCCGTGAGAAAGACTAGGCGAGATTTTCCTGAAATGCTGTCTTCCAATTAACTGCCACGTATTAGAAGTTTTACTGGCCTGTACTAGTGAGTCAGCGAGTATGGCAAGCCGTTTTATCACTTCTACCTTTATTCTACATATGTCGAATAACTTTTGCTTTTATTTTACTTTTGTACAATTCTTTTCCACATGTGTGAAATTCATTTTTACTTATGTTGAAAAGATTTTCACTTATGTAAAAAAAGAATTTCACATAAGTAAAATAAAAATATATTTTCCATATCTAGAATTCTTTTCAACATATGTAGAAATCTTTTCAACATATGTGAAATTCTTTTCCACATAAGTAAAATAA
>JARFOD010006981.1:0-11572 GCA_031763545.1 Mopalia muscosa | reverse complement strand
CTTGTAAATACATGTATACGAGGCTTACGCCAGTGCCAGTGTATAGCTAGCCAGTGTTCTTGCACTTTAACCCTGTTGGCCTATAACGCGTCTCGCCTATAGTGCGGTCCAGTTCTTGTCCCCTGATGGCCGCGTTATAGCGGGGGACAAGTGTATAAGTAAAATTTTGTTGGCCCCTGTTTAATACTAACCATTCATTTCGATCAATCAACAACTTGATGCCGCTGAAAAAAATAAATTCAATCAAGTTGGTTTACATAGCGTTGCACTGGAAATCTTGTTTTTTTACAACATATTTAGTTGATCATGTCAAGTGGTATGTGACTGCTTCATGGAATTCCTAAGACTCTAAGGCACTCAGGGCTGTATATAAACACTTACTGTAATGAGAGCATTCTTGCTTATATAATCTGTCTTAGGGGTTACTGTAGCACTGGGTATCACCTCACCAGAGAGAAAGTTCTCTGCTACTTGGTGAATTAGCTTCAAGTCTGATCAGCTGATTGACTCCAGTCTCCTCATGTTGTATGCTTCCATTTGGTGATCATTTCTCTTTGGTTTTAACAAGGAGAATTGAAAATTGTCTGAATTATTGTTCTTGTACTGTTCTACTCCTTTTTGTCATCAAGCAAGAAAAGCTTTATGCTCAAACCCACTATAAGAAAAGTTATCAATTGGTTTTTTTTTTTTTAATTTGGAACTTGTTTTATAAGACTGTTTTGAGGAAAAATAAATGTAATTATAACATTGAAATGAATTGTCTTTTCAGTGGTGTAACCAATAAAGGGAGATAACTATGTCTGGTTATTGTGGGAGTGAGGCCAGTACCATGCTGGCTGCTGCCTTAGAACAGATGGATGGTATTATAGCAGGTCAGTTTAATCTGTAAATAACATTAAAAATTATTTTTAAAACTATTTGCTTTCTGACTGAATAAAGTTTTAAAGACTCATGTGAGGACATCTGTAACTATCTAAATATTACTAGTTTTCTTCCACACATTAGCCATATAATGGCCCCCTGGCTAATGAGCATTATAAGCACAAGACCCTCTGGCTTAGAGCAGTTTGTTTGAAGAGTGGCAATGCTGTCTTGATTTAGCACTGGAGAAAAATTAACTTTCCAACATTATGGAAATGCTTCACATCTTGGTTATGCTATTGTCAATTATTGTTGGAAAACACTGCCGTTATATATTATAAAATGAAATACCCTGGCCTTCAGTATGACGTTAAGCACCAATCAATCAATCATTTAAGAAATAACCATTTCTTTGAACATGTAGTACTTAAAAAAATTATTTTTGAAAACAATGGAATATCCTCCGATAAACTTTTTCTGCGTAAGTTCCCATTTACTAATATTAAAATAATCTAAACATCGGACATTTGACTGGGGTTTCACTTATATGACGATGGATTAATAAGTGCACACACATAGTGGCCAAGTTAACACAACATTATAATCAGTTTGTATGTGCATTGTTCTTGGTAACCAGAGACCAGCGGCCGGTTCCACAAAGCATTTTCTGACTTAATTCAAAATACTAAATTTGATATTTTTGCCACTTGCCTTTACTTAAATTTAAATTAATACCTGTAATTTGTGACTAAGTTACTTAGGTTATAAGAATTATGCTAAAAAATTAAATGTTAAAATTCAAAACTGAGGAATGTGAGGGTCTTTAAACATTTTGACTTAAGTATAAAACTGCTTTGAGGAATCGGGTCCGGGTCAACATATATAATAACTCCATCTTCCAATATGACCAACCACGCACCCAGTTTGCTAGCCTCATTTAAAAGCAATATAAAAATCTTGTACATAAAATGTCTACTCCTCTCTCATAAAGGCCAATGGTAGCATACAAGAGAAACAAATATGTGAAGGACTTACTGATTAAGGCTAAACTTGACTCTGTGTCACCAGATAGGTTATAACCCCCATCCCCATGTTTATATCCATTGGTTAATATCTGAAATACCAATTTCTTCCTAACCTGCGGAATTATTCCTAACCCATACTGAATATCTAGTTGGCTACATATTTGACAATACTTTATACACTATGTTAATGGTTGTTACCTTCTCTGGAGAAGTATGTAGGTTACATTTAACACTACTGGAGATCACGATTTATTAGAAATATTGTACCATAGAGTTTATCTAGACCCTAAGAGGATTCATAGATTTCCATTAATCTGTACACCCCTGTACCAGTGTGATAGCTTTTGAGAAATATACTGATATCTCCATAGATATATAATGGGACAAGAAAAGATAAAGTGGCATAGGTAACATACTTAGATAAATTGATAATAAATCAAGTTTAAGCAATCAGATCCCGAGATTATTTTCTTCGTCCACCAGAACAAAAAGAAGACATTGCATTATAAATGGCCGTTATTTCAAAACCAATCTATGTGTGGTAAAAACATGTATTATAAATATGCATCATGAAATTCAAGCTTATAAATGTTGCTGTTGGAAAGGGTAAAAAGCTTTGGTGAAGGTTTTAACTGCATGATATTCACTAAATAGCTAAACATTGTGTGTAACTATAACAAGAATAGTGTAAAATACCCGATGCGTAGTTTGGCTCTAATACAATTTCCAGGAACTCCGCACAGTACATACTTTTTAAGATTCTGTCCTGAAAGGCTGTTTTGGCCTAGTTTATTTGGTGAAGAATGCAGACATTTTCGGTGAAGGGGACATAACTCCTCTCTCTCTCAGCCTGACAACTATAGCCAGCTCATTATTGCACCAAATGGATTTTAGCAGAAGTCTAATGACTAAAGGTATGCAACTGCCATATAGTAATTTACACGGCATTGTAGGCCAGCAAGAAACGGTGACGTCACATTTCAAACATAAGTCTTTACTTGTGGGGGAATTCTGGGGAAATTCATCAATTGTGTTATCAAAATAGCAACTGTTTTTGTTGGGATGACTGGCTTAATATTTGTCAATTTATATTTGTCGTTTGTGGTTTATTTATCATACACATATTGCACTAGGTAAACGCGCTTCGTTTTGTTAGAAACGTCATGATCGAGCTATGCCAGAGCTTCCCATAATGATAATGTATAAGTTGCGTTCACATGATACGTTATAACAGGGGGTTATCGACATGGCAGTTGCATACTTCTAGTTACTGGACTTCTGGTTTTAGATATGTTCATATTTGCCCATCGCAACTGTGAGTTAAATAAAAGTATTGTCCTTTGGTTATTTTGTAGATTGTCCCACCGGCTATGTCGAACAGTAGCTAAGCTCGACATATATGAAAGTAAATTGGCGTAACCTGGCTTTACTAATTATTTGAAAAATGTCAACCATGTCCCAAAGCGATGTTTGCTTTTGTGTTCCTACTTTGTTTTTGCTAATACAGTTTTTCTATTAATCGTATCACCATTTTCATCCGGTTGGGGAGCTTGAGTCCGAGGTTGAAATCGACTGACAAATAAAAAAAAAACAAATCAATGAACATGACACACATCAGGGTCTGGATCCTTCCTTCGTTTTGGAATCTGTTATTTGACAGGCAGGTATCTCAGAAGTCTCTCTTGGTTGAAGATGCTGCCAGTCTCCTCTTCTAACCATCAGATGGCCTTGCGTAACGAAAACCCATTACTTGAAAAACATTATAACCATCCTTGGCCTTGAGATTCATTTTATGGAAGGCAATACATGTAATTAGTCTTTTTGCTAACATACAGTGAAACGTTTATTGACACGGATGTAACCTATACCCACCACAGAATCAGGTTTGGTTGCCTTTTTATCATTTTACCAGGCTTTGCTTTCGATTGATCGACCAGCTATGGCAGTTTTCTGTTCATGGTTGTAATTTAGAAATTTAAAGAAGAAATCTGTGCAATTTATGTCAGTTTTCATTATTTTCAGTACCCAAATAGAGTACCAATTATGGTGGTTATATAATCGATCAGATCGCCAGCAAACCTCTTAGACAGATATGAAGGTGACTAGAGTTTGATTTGGGTCAAAATGGCGGGAAGGTTGCCAGCTTTGTGACACGAGTTCGCCCTACTTATTACATTAGACTTTATCTTGTTATAAATTCAGTTAGGGTGCTGTAAACCTGTACTGAACCGACACTTGTCGGATTATAAAGGCTATATATTTTACTGGCATTCGCTGTCACCAATCACTGTACAATTGCAGTTCTTGTAAGTTAATGAACGTAGGTCGAGCGTGAAAGTGGACAAATTAGTTGAACTGTTCACACATTAATCAATTACATAGTCGACTGAGACCTGACTTACTGGGTGTAATAGCGGAGTAGTCATGGGCACTCGCTCAATGTCCCGTGGGGTCCACGATATCAGGTTACCGCGCACAAAGGCCATCTCCCACCCTCCACCAGAGGGAGGGATAAAGAAAACAGCCCTGTCCATTATTTCAGCTGTGGCTATGTCAGCCAAAGAGCTCATACAGTCTTAATGAAGTCTACTTGAGATGTTATCACCTCATTAAGTTTAGACACTTTACTGTGTAAACATCCCCAATTTCAATCCACCGACCTTTCGAGATCGCGCAAAGTGCAATTCTACTATATTGACTAATTAGGCAAAACGAAAGTATACTCTTGCATGTAACATTGCAAGTTTAACAGCCCCGCCCATATAAACGTTAACAACATCATTATACTTTTACCAAATAAAGTTTGCTTTCCTCCACCAGGATTCGAACTAGGGTATATATCGACTTAAATATAACTCAGCATTTAATACAAGATATAAAATATGTGAACATATAGTCAGATGAAATGGGTCAGAAATCGCTCATTGAGTACACTGCGACTCGTTTGTATACAAATGACTAGCGCACAAAATAAAGGACTATGAATGAGTATATATTTAAGGTTAGATTTAAGCAGTTCACGCCCATTGACTGAGTGTTTTGTAGAGAAAAGCGGGAACATCATCTGATGATTTATTTATTTAATCGTTAGCCGAACAAAACCAAAAGTAAACAATGCTTTATTTACTTCTTTTTAAAATTAAATACTGTTGATATCCAGTATTGGTTTGAAATATATGTGCATACATTTGTTTCAAATTTAACACTGACTATCCCCATAGGCCTAACGAGTCTTTCGTTTTTGGCAATGTATACCGATGGGTGACTTGAGTCAGATAGTCGCTGTAATGCGCCGAAAGTTTAACAGTGATCAATGAATCAGTGTCTAGCTCAGCTTAAAACAGCCTAGGGAATATTGATAGCTAACTGGAGCCTTACATAGGATTGTGACGGCTTCCACAAACCCGATTATCACTATAGGAGCTATTGTTTATCAGCTCTAGTTACTGAACGCTTTTGCAGAGCTGTCAACATAAATATTCCAATTTTATGTCAGCCTGGACTTCCAATCATACACACTTCACAGCTTATTCGCTTTACGTCTTTCTCTTACACAATAGACATTTTATTAACACAGAGTGTAATTTATTACTCTATGGTAACATTAATTTCATGTAATGTGTAAAAGGTTTAGAAATTCTATCATATAACGGTAGTAAACCCACTCCCACTTTGCTTTTTTTCGGACAAATTTGTAATAAATCAAGTTGATGTAATCCAAAGCTGGAATTTATCTTTTCGTTCACACAAATCGCTATATAAGTTTATATGGATTGATCCACTTATATTTCCTTATTTGAATGAAGGCGTCGAATGTATCGCTTGTCGAATATGTGCCCAGCTGAGCGGCAAAAGGGACAGAACTCTAACTAGCCTTACGTTTATACACCGCTTTCTGCTAAGCGATTCCGCGACGAGTCTTTAATACGCAAGCAAGATGTAAGGTCGGTAAAAAACAATGAATATTTCAACTTGAATGTTTTATACAGATTATTTTTTATTACTTCACCTGTAATGTTCAGTTTTATCAAGACACATCAAAACATAAATTGACAGGGTAAAATACTTATCACTCCTCTGTGCTATTGAGCAGAAACGTTAAACAAATCTTTAAACTCTGTAATTGATTGCACTCATACCGTCTGCATTTGTTGGCCACCATGCTGTACTGTGTTTTACAGCATTTTTTTTTTTCCATTTGGAGCTTAATACCTTTAGGTGACAACCCTCTCTGGTATAAAATCAACTTTATTTAATTTATATATGACAACTAAGTTTTTCGTCATCATTCTTCTTTAGTCAGATGTCTCACCCGAACAGGAATTTCATTGTGTCCAAGATGTCTTTTGGGTTACGTACATCTTCGTTAGCCAAGAGTTTTATTCCGATATACTCTGCAGAACAACCTTTTGCGGATTATTCGCTTATAACATTACACTAGGCTCTATTGATTACAACTTATTATTTATATGATTATTTTTGTTTTATGGGTACAACGTTTCGATGTCTTTTCATACATCGTTCTCGAGCATATATATCAGATGTTGTGGTAGCCTACCAGAGCACTCTGCTAGTAAAAATGACAATGATAGTCAATAATAGAAGCGGGTGAAGTGTTGTCGAAAATGGATGTGTTGGGGGTATTCAACCAACTCAGTGGAAGTATTGCATATGTACCCACCCCTACGGACACCGACTCTCCATATACACGCCAGTAGTGTTTTACAAAGTTAAACGAATTGTCAAAACTAGAGTATAACATTCAACATATGTTATCAGAGCTTTACCGCGAAAATTGGTCATTTTATCCACCAGGGGGCGTAGCTGTTATTCTATTTATGTGCGATTAATCTGCAAGGGGATGTAATCAAGACTACCGGTACCTCGAAATATAACTCTTGGCTTGAGAAGGTGGTTTACCTAATATTCAATATGAAAAGCAATACGTGTTATCCATAGTTTTATAATCCTTCGGATAAACTTCATCTAAACTGTGCTGTTAACTACAACACACCACAGACTGTAATTTATCAGAATTAGTTCTTTTCATCACGCTACCAGTCTGATTGATTGCTCATCGACCATCGGATGTTGTACATCACGGCGATTTGATTAACAAACCTGTGAAAATCATGTCAGATAGCTGTCAGTTTTCATAATCATCAGTGACGAAATAAGGTGTCTATTTCGTTAGCTATAATATTTATTAGATTTATTTGGTATATGTCGGATTTCTGTATTATTCATTCGATTTTCCACAGACCGCTTTTATACACACATAATAGTGAGTCATATACAGGAGTCAAAAAAAGTTAATATAGATCCCATCCTACAGATCATCGCGACTGGCAACTGTGAGTCACCAATCGTGTAATGTATTGTGCTGTTGAGGTTTTAAAGGTTTAGTTTAGGTCTTTTAACAGTTCATACAATTTACAAATATATTTTATGAATGTTGTGTCTCGGTACTGATATACATGCTTCAAGGACCATTCCTTATTTTACACTAGCACAGAAAATAAACACGTTATCTTGTTCAGCCACCATTTGTAACATTTGACAACCTCGCGTTTGTCTCTCTTTATGGTAATTTACAAGCAACAGAACAGTCCTCTTTATGTTGCGTACATCATCGATATCTCTGTTTACACGGAGCAGCAATTGCCATTCATTTTTCTGATGATTCACGAGTTAGTATTCAGTACGACACAGCGCAAGTCATACATCACAAATTGTTATTCCACCTGTCAAGTTTGATCGAGGGCGTATCCTATCGTCGTTATTCCATGGCTGTACTCCATAGATTTGATGTGTGTGAAGTGTTTGATCTCTGTCAGCTTTCATAAATGTCAAAAGCCAAGTGGATTGTCAATTATGTTTGTTGTATGATATATTAGATAACAGACAGGCTAATTTGACAAATATAAGAAATAATTGCTTTTGGTTTGGGTTTAACTGGGATTAAACTGCTAATCGTGGTGATCCAGAACTAGACCAATGTGAAAGTCGTGAATATTGGGACTGAACGGTTATACGCGAGAACTAAAAGCTTAATTGTACCATTGACTGATCTCAACTGACACTGATGGACCCCCCTGTCGCCCCCTATCCCCCACCAACTCGTGTAAGATTACCAGGGTAGGTCGAGTGTGAAAGTGGGCAAATTAGCTGTATTGTTGACACCATTAAGCACTTGAGCAGTTGACAGAAACGTGACGTATTAGTGTATATCCTGAGTAGTAAGTAGCCCAGAATCAATGTCCCGTGGGGTCGTAGCGGTTGAGTTTTGACCCATGAAGGGTTGGGGAGCAGGGATATTTACCCAAGCAAATTGAAGAGTGGAGAAAGCCCCATAGGTCATTTAATCAGTCGTGGGTATGTCAGTCAAAGCTCTCTATTTAGTGTACTTAAGATGTTATCCCCGAATTAAGATGAGACACTTCGTGGCGTAATTTCCAATTTAATTCCACCAAGATTTGGATTCAACATAAAATCAAACTATAGAAAAATGTCCGGTAATTGGAATAATAATAGGATTCTTAAATAAAACTAAGTTGTAACTGATGCAATGTTCTCAATATATACCTATATATAAAAACTATAGATTAACTTATTGTATTTCTAGCGAGATGATGCTAGTTGGTAGCGGCTGGTAGCAACATTTCAAACACACACACATACCCGATTTTACTCCAAAATATATAATTAAGTCTTGAATGGCACACATCATTCTTAGGAAAGGAGCCGCCAATTAATCAAAATATGTATGTAAGTCTTGAAAATATGGACTCGGCTAAATTTGAATCAAATCGTTGTACAATTTCGGTGTATAAGTTACAAAAACCTTTAGATTCAATTGGTTTGGAAATGAAGGTATAAAATAAAGCAAACATCTGAACGGAAAAAATTATACGCATAATTACTAAAATATCTTGTTAGATTTAAAATGTTGTTTCATTGCCGACATTTGACATGGAGCTTCCCCTTATATACCATTCTTAGAACCTCATGGTTTGATACTGTTTTGAGTGTATACCTACAATTGAACAGCCCGCCACCGCCAATATTTATTTTCCTATTTGTTCTACCATGACACCGGTTTGCAGTAAATGACAATAACTATAAGCCGTACACAATGTCTTAAACTCACGATCCTTTAAGGCTATAAGAATGACTTCTTGACATGAGAGGGGATTAAGAGGCACAACATATGTTTGTCATTTGTCCGCCACCTAATTATGGTCAAACCTGGACGGTCAGTCAGTAAGGCTTACTCCCATGTGATGGATTGCTCTACAGGCGTGCACAGTATAGCGTTGAGTGGCAGGGCCCGTCTTGTGATACAGTTTACTTTACTGACCACTAGGGATCGAGAGATTTAGTGGGTAGGCCTAATAGCGAGATAAAACAAAAAAAATACGCCTAACCACTCTACACGTCTTATTTTAAACAGAACATACTCATATCTTTACATTCTACCATTTTCTAAAATAGATTTAAACTAATAAACCTACCTTGTCTTCTTTTTTGTTTCGTTGTTGTTGCCATTAGCGTGGGGTTTTTTTTTGTCGGATGGGGATAGAGAGGGATCAAATGGGGGAGGGTATAATCATCATGAAACTTTAAGCAATATCCTACCCAGGACTAGTGACAACTACTTAGGGGATTCTGACAGTTTACTAACTTGTACCCCAACACTTCCATTTTATTCGGTCTCGGTGAAAAAGTGACGGAATCCTTTGATTATAAAAATCTTCATAATGTTATTGAGATTGGAAAGTTGCATCTATGAGGTGTAACTTAAAGGGAAAGACAACTGTTTTTCAACTGAATCTTATTATTTTATTACATATTTTCAAACACAGCCATCTACATCTGTATCTGTATTGAGCTTCGTGGTTAATTAGCTAATTTAGAAAACGGAACTGACGTCATTGTTCCAAAACACGGTAGTTATATCATCTTGTCGTGGCTGTCCCCTATTGACTGCACTGGTGGATGCTTTCATATAAAGCCGTAATTGAGAGTTTGTCCCCAAGCGTAACAACATCAACTAACCTTCGCTTGTAGATATCGACATGTACTCAAATCCGGATTTTTTTAAAAACCGCATGTAAGCTGAAAACTTCCTTAACATATGTCTCAACTGTTTTGATAAACATTGCGCTTGGATGGCCAAGTCTTGTATTGTAAGAGATGCCTTCCAATGCAGCCATAAGCAAATATACACACACTGCTGGTCGACCGTGTTTTCGAACAATGACGTCATTTCCGCCTATTAAATTAAGTAATTAATGGCTATGCCCACTGGAAGGCATGTGCAATACAGATGTTTGTCTTTGAAAATATCCAATAAAAATGATAAGTTTAGTTCGAAAAATAGTTGTCTTTCGCTGTAACACACATAACCTTTTCATCCGTGTCAACTGACATATACTGAATTTGACATCTCGACTTCAAAATGCGTTTATTTCATTTGACGGCACGTTGCGTGAATGAGTTGTCACAATGGAATGGGAGCATAATTTGTTTTGTTACGAGATTTGTAATTTGTAACTTTGTTTACACCGATTATCAATAGCCGTTAAGGTTTATGCTTGCTCGGTTAGACTTTACGTTGACACGGGCGTGAATAATGCCACACTCGGTAACATTATTCACTGGTCTTTCCAATTATTCTCTCTCTGCCTCCGGTTTGATTTATTGTGCGTCAATGATCGTAATCGCAGATAGTATTAACTAATCTGTGCAAGTTATGTCAAATAGCTGTCATCTTTGATAATTGCCAGCAGTCAAGTAGAATACCAATTGCATTAATTGTATAATCGATTTTATTACTGGCAGACTTCTTCGACACAAATAAACATAAATATCCTCTGAATTTGTTCAAATTGGCGGCTATGTTTTATTGCGGTAAATATTATTTGCCGGGTATTTAAAACCGATTCAACCAAAAATATTGCAAATGGTGTGTGAACCGACACTAACTGGGATTAAAATCCACAGTGATCCGTAGGGATATACACTCACTCTTAAATAAATACGACAACGGTGCGTGACCAGGGTAAGTCGAGTCTGAAAACGGAGATTCAGACGAGCAATAGGCACCACTAAGCAATTACACAGTTGAGTAAGACTGGCATCATGTATTGAGTAGGCCTATATGGTTGCGGCTGACCGGGGCCAGGTCCAGTGGGGCCATAAGTTAAATATCCCTATCATGAATAAGAACTTGTGATGGCCATGGTGCACGGGACAGGGTGGGTGCAAGTTTGGGTGACGACGATTGATTGATGTTTTACGCCGTGCTTAAAGGGATTTCATTTAATCTTCCTCCAGTATTTATTCAAGATTTCCCAAACAAAGCCGCGTACTTGTTCAATAAACTTACCAATGAAATATGCACTGAAATCATACTAAAGTAGTAAAGCTGTATGGAGATCTGATTACCGTTTTAAACTAAACATTAAATGTATTAACACACAGCTGTCTGGCCATGAATATTGTGTTTTTTTGCGGATTAATATTTCGAATCTAATTAATGCTAATAATAATAAAATTGCTTGTTCACTATTTTGAATAACAAATCGATAAAAAATTAAACAGCAACCAAAATAGCATGTAGCATGCCATACAAGCCATAGATACATGGAAGACATGGGATTTTTGTCTGCGCGGGGGGGGGG
>JARFOD010006970.1:0-11572 GCA_031763545.1 Mopalia muscosa | reverse complement strand
GTCAATCGGTCCAACTTTCCCTCATGACGACGTCCAACTGACCGAACGAACGATAGTTTAATATTTTAAAATATTGCCAACTGATGCCCCTGAGTGTGTAAATTTATAGTGATAAATGCTTCACTATCCTCAACTCAGTAAGGGATACCACCCATACATGACACTAGTCACACTACAACAAGATACATAAGCTTATACAAACCACATACAGTGAAATCAGACAAAGTGAGAAATTCATAGGGCAATAATTACTAAAACAGATCCTACTTAAGCGGAGGCCTCAGGGACAACAAGAAACGCCACTTGCAAGCCACCTTAACATCTGGACAATTTCATTGTATGCCATTCACAAAACCATTTTCGGGTCTGATAGTACACGTAAATGCTCAGGCACCAGCCTCAACTAATAGAATAAGTTTGTTCGTTGCAAACAATGTATTTAACTGAATTCTGATATGTATTACCCAATAATACTCTAGCATGTGAGAATCTGTTATCCAAATTGTTCATGAACAAGTACAGGTATTGTATGAATGTGACTGTGGTCTAGACAAAGTACAGGCATACCTGAAAAGCTAATAAACAAGAGGACTAAAAACACATTTATTTGATCTCAGATCTTTGCTGGCACACACGTACAAAGATGGGGTCTCTTCAAAGTGTTACCTAATCCTTGAGTACTACCACCGTTTTTCTAGATGACAGTAGTATAGGGTATATTTGTCATGATATGTGATACTTATACAGAGTTGTAAAATCTCTACATACTTGTTTGAATAAACAACAATAAGATTGACGACCAACACGAACGATTTTAATTGATAGACACCTCTTGTCAACCTATTTAACGTTTTTTAGTGGGTCAGATGAAGGTGCTTTCATTGACTGTGGAAATCCCCACTAACTAGAAACCAAGAACATCACTGATTCCCAAACTCCAACCAGGTATTTCAACAACATTCACTCTAGCCCTTTAATATAGAAGATTACTTGCCACCAGGTCATCATTTTGCTAAATTTATACTTGTACACATGTAACATTTATAGCATCTATTGATTTGTTTGTTTGTATGATTCGTGTTTAACGTCGTACTCAAGGGTATTTCACTTATATGACGACGGACAGAAATATAGAACATCACAAACAAACCTGCTTCCTGTTACCCTTTAGCTTTGCGAACACCAGGGAAACAGAAAGCAACCTCTTTTCTCGCCTCTTACAATCGACCGAGGAAGCCGAGGGAGTATTCTGCAGGACCATGGCCCACCCGCTCCCTCACGGGGCAGCATCTATTGAAATTGAAAACAAAGTTCCTATATTAGTATGTGACCCTGACAGAGTGGTCAAGACAAATTAATTGAAAAGGAGTGAAAGTTCTTGAGTTTTACATCAATCTGTTAGAGGCATGTTGTGTGTTTACTACCATATCAAAGCTGTCCCCTGACATTAGCTTAGCCGACTTATAAACATATTTATCTTATATAAACCTTCTTTGAACTAAAGGTCTTTCGTGGTGTTAGTTTTGAAAGGCTAGGTAAAAGGAGATTCAGTTTACAAGTCCTGTGACAAGTGTATACACATTGTTCGCTCTATCAATACACTACAAAAAAGTCTATATCGTAGCCATGGAAGATCAGTGGACTGGTTAAAAAAAAAACTTACATTAAACTTTACAATTATTTTCCCCTATTTTGTGTATGTACATGTATGTGTGAACTTTTTAAAGTTTATTATTATTTTTTGAAACACATTATAAATTTATATTTACTGATTTAAAATATGAATATGTAAAATATCCTTTAGATACTTTATGTTTAAAATTGATACATTGGATTCACCCAAAAATCAAATTATTTTTTTTTTTAAATTAGCAATATTCCAACAATTGGACTGTATTTGTTCAATCCTAGGTTAGAGGATTAATGTTTTGGGAAAAAAGTTTGAAGTCACTAAGGTCTTTTATAATAGTCCACCGATTTGTGTGGATAGACTTTAGCATGAACTTAAAAGAACTTATCCAACTCATATGACATCATGAGTTCATTACCATGTATCGCAAATTATTAGATTTATTGATTGTTTGGTGTTTTACGCCGTGCTTAAAGGTACTTGACTTATATGATGGCAGTGTATTCTAAAAATAATTCACAACAGTACAACCAAATAATTTGAAGCGTTTGATTATGTTGGAAAGCTAATCTCCCTGCAGTGCTAAGTAAAGACAGCATTGCTACTCTTTAATCAAACTGCCCTTAGTCAGAGAGCGGTAAATTATTAGTGCATGCATAGTAAAGTATAAATATAGATATGACTGTCTCGGATCAACTAACGCATAATGAGTACAATTTAATTAAAAATTGCATGAAGTAATATTAACTACTGAACAGGTATGATTTAAACCATGAAATTGAAAACAGAAAAAAACATTACATTATTAATAAAGTTTCACACCTAATTGACTATTGGTACCCAGGATATATCTACGACAAACACCTGGTTATGTTCAGGGCAGTATCCAGAGCCATTTTAGTTACGAAAAATGTATGGGCGCCCAATTTATTTCAAGCCCAAATAATGTCAATATATATTACTATTTCCATAAATTCCTGTTAAAATCAAGCTAAAAGTGGATTCAGAACCCTGATTATGGTCTGAAGAATTTGTGATAGGAACCTGAAAATTTTTTCTAGAAACTCAAGGGTATTTCACTTATATGACGACGTGCCAGTCCAATGGGCGAAGAAAAACCATCCTCACCACCACAGGCAACAAACAAAGACAGGACGGGACAAATTCAGGACAACAAAAACATGTCAAAATACAGACCCCACAAACAGATCGGCTTCCTGTTCCCCTTTAGCTCTGAGAGTACCAGGGAAACATGAAGCTCCCTCTAACCACCCGCTCTTGAAATTGGAATTGGAATTTTAAACGATGTAGTTTAAGAGAATTAAGTCTACCTTCACATTGCTCACAGACTTTTATATTCCAATTATGAAACATCTTTAAAATGTTGAACCAATTTTGTGATTTATCAGATTTTTTATACACCGTAGTATGATGACTGTCTTGTTTTAAAGCTAACAAATTATTTAAGTAACTACCTCATAAATTTACTTTTGCAAATAAACACCATGATTATTTTCTTATACTAGTCCAATAATTATCATGAAAATTTTAAGTTGGAAAATGTTAAATTTTTCATGTGAAAAAATGTATTTTTATGTAACTATTTTGTCCATTTTGGGGATCAAATTTCCGAAAATAACAACTTTAGCTAAAGAATGTTTAACTAAAGAAACGTAAGGCAAGGATCCCTAATATCTCCTAACAGAATACATGAATTTTAGTGAGCCCCTTTGTGTTTGAAGCTACACGCCTTGATCTTATCAGGCAATACTGTATATAATGCCAGTAATAAAACCTTTAAACTTGGACAAAAATACACAACGCTTGAAAGGCTTTGAGGTTTCACCACTGAAATGTCTTTTCTGTTTACCCACCTTTAGTGTTTTTCTGATTTGGTCAGGCATGTTTAACGCTAAGAAAAGTTCTTATTAAGCGTAATGCTGTACTGGTCAAGCATAGTACTGTTAAATACATTTAAGGTCACAATTTATCAAAACTGAACTGCTTTCATACACAAGTCAACTTAAAACCCCCTTTTCTTTCTCTCTCTCCCCCATGAGATATTTGATCTCTTTGACGTTTAAGCTGCTTTAAGGAGCCCATATTTATTTTCATCCCAGGACAATAACCCCTGGCAAATGTAAGATACTATATTATATACATGTACACATAGACTTTTTCAAGAAGAATAATATATAGAGGGTCTATGTTAAATTTTTTTTTTTTTTTTTAATTTTTATTTCTCAACAATTTTATACAAAGTGTACTTGCAGGAGGTTCTTTGTCCAGGATGCCGATTCTTGCATGGATACATTACCATATGCACAGTCAATAGTGTATATCATGTGAAAATATAGTAAAATATCTTTCAGTCTTGAGACTTGTCGAACATCGGTGGTCAGCATGTCAGCTTACAGATCCTACATGCACGTCAATGTACTGTTCAGGAATTCAACAATTTCAGGTATATAAGTCACATGATGTTGCTTTGGCAATTGCAGGGGTGGTTTTTATTATACTTTTTCACGGTTTGCTACCGTAAACTTATTTAAGTAAGGCAGAGTAAGAAGTGAACAATCCGCCACCATATAAGTGAACCACCCTTAACCCAATCAAATAAACAAAACAAACAAAAAACACTGATTCTAGGGATATTTAAGAAAAAGAAATGATTGTTCATTTCATACTAGCAGTCTGTTTTTCCTGCCCTATTGCCATTATTTTAGAGCAATCCATTGAGTATACTTTGATGAACACCTTTTAATGTTCCGACATCAATACTAGATCTATGAAAAGCACAAAATCCTCAGAATACCTTTATTTCAATCTCAGCAGCAATGTCAATTAGCTTTCAAATGAGTAGGACGTTGGGTCGCTGTGACCTTGTTTAAGACTAAAATTTAAACTGTTCCAAAAATGTACACAAACAATTGAAATGTTCTTAGCTATTTATAGCCTCACACCTGCCAATCAAAGTACAGGTATGTCTGGGAATGCCTCACAATTTAATCACAGCCAACATTTTAATTGCTAAATGAGCAACAGGACTATTCCATTTAAAGAAACCGATTAAATGAATTAACCTATATAAATGAGTGATAAACAGACAGATTTTGTGTAATCTGGTTAAACACATGGTGAAAAGATTTACAGCCTACAACCAAATTCAGGATCAACACGATAACTGCCCTTTTAATTAATCAATTAATCAATTTCTTATCCTTCTTTATTCTCTTTGGCGTCACAATGTTGTAGCAAGTAACTAAATGCAAAAAATTTAAATACAAATCAAAAGAAATTTCAAGATTTACAACTTCAAGTCCAGACAATTAAAGTGATAAATGGACTACATGTTTGTAAAATGGCTAAACCTCATTTGGTTTGTTTGAATGCTGGTTTTCACTAATATGACAGCGATGAGCAGGCCAGCCAAACTATAGTATTAGCCAGAGAGGCATCTCTGTGTCGTTGAGACACCCAAGAAGCCATTTGAGACACCCTGTTTCAGTCAAATTTAACATGGGAAGGATGCCGGAACAGTAAAATGAGACACCCTGTTTCTGTAAACAAAAAGTGATTTGAGACACCCTTTTCATGATTTCTGGCAAATACCATGAGCCTAACAGGAAACAATGACAAGATAGGATTATCATAAGAAGCACAAATGGAATGGCTTCATGTTGCCCTTAGCTCTGAGAGCAAAAGGGCAAGTGGAAGCTCCTTCCAAGCACACACCTCAATAAGTAAATTAAAACATGTTATGGTAGTTTGATGAAAAATGTTGGGAAACGTTAGTACCGGTAATGAAAAGTACCAAACAAAAGGTTATATGGTAATTAAAAATGGCAGATAAACAAATATCTCTGTATAAAAGAACAGATTCTTGTGAACTTCTTCATTTGGCGTAATTTATCTAGTTCACAATATAAGGCTTAACCAGTCTTACATAAAACATGACTGGAAAGCAAATTATTACATGACATCATGCATGTCTAGTGATATTTTCACATGACAAGTGAAGCATGGTAGATATCATTTGATGTGAAGAAGCAATAGTTAAGTTTAACTGACAATTAAATTCTAAGGGCTTTTGTTTTATAAATGTAATTAGGAAATATTTTTTTTGCAGATGCATTCCACATGTATAAACACAAGAATGCAAAAAATGTTGAAGATACACGGATGATTACATTATGATTAAAGATTACGCTAGATTAGATTCTTAATGTATCCGAATTGGAGCATTGTAAATACATGTATATATTGAATATATAACATTTGATAAAAATTTTAGTAATACACAAGTCCACAAATGGAAAATCATGTTACATGTACCCTGATACTATCCTAGTTCCAAAGATTGTTTGGATGTGGGTTAGCATGGCACTCAAGGGTATTTCACTTATAACACATGGAATCCTCCATTTCACACTGTTCCTTGCTTAAATAAAGAGGAAATCCAGGTGAAAATCTTTTTAAAAGTCACCCCCTCCATTGCCAGTCACATCACTGAATATAACTTGTTGGTGGACAGACTCAAACCCGCAAACGATACATCAAAGTAAGACTACTAAGCTAACCAATAAGGCCATGGCTTCGAGGTCTAAAGTACAAGTAAAATCACATGTCTTGGGGGGGGGGGGGGAATTTTAAAATAATATATTGGCCTTATAGAAAAATATTGGATTCAAGAAAAAGTGATCCTACATTTTGTGTTTGTTTAAAATTTGTCATTTTTCCACAAATCTACTGACTTCTTCTCATTAAGTCAACTGGGTTTTTTTTGGAAACTGACTAAATCTACAGCGCAACTGGCTACAAATAGTTGTTGACAGATTCTTGTTGATTTCCATGTTCTTCTAGCTAAGTGACATGGGAAAATCCACAGTTTTGACATCAAGTTACACATGCTATGCTGTTTTGGGGGGCAGTTGCATTGAGTTTGATCGATCTGTTTGCTTGAAAGTCAGATTGAGATTGATGCGGACAATGAAGGAGCATGTAGATCATAAAGAAACCATCAGTTGCATAGTGCTGCAGTCAAAATGGCCTAGCCTTAGTTTAACATTCAGAGTAATCTTGACTATGAATCCGTTTTTGTTTTTTTGGCAAACATATAGGTCATTTTGGGTGTGGACTCATTAAAAAACTACTACTGTAAAGGGTAAAATAATGATGTAATGAATAGGGAATCAGATTTAAGCAGGGTATTTGGAGGAAAAGCCCCCTATTTTAATCCTGATCCATTTATGACTATGCAAAAAGTATAATGGCCTTATTAGATATTAAATACATGTAACATGCAGACCTAATTGACCCCTAGTAATTGTTAATGATCGGTGTCTCTACTCAGGCTACCGTGTCGTGCATGAGATGTGATCATGGATGCACATGTGTCATGACATATGTCATGCACCAACTCACCTTTGTAAGTTGACATCTTTAATAAACAAATTCTAAAAAAAGTCTCTCATATTACAAATTTTGTTTGCCATTTAGGTAAAGTATGAATGGGCTTAGCAATGTTTTAGAATAATATGGCTGCAGCTCTAATCAAAATTTTAAAACATTATTCTACAAAAACATGTACAACTATAATTCTGGATAGAATTTATTCTGTGAGGCACAAAAGTCTGCAACAGGTGATAGAAACTCTGCCTCCACATCATTGGCAAATTAACAATGGCACTAAGATTATATAAGATAAGCAAGGGGAAAATCTGCTTGCCTTCATCTTACATGTGGCTATGAGCACCAGACAGCTTCCTCCAAACGCCCACAGGATCTGGAGAGAAATTTTCTCTCAGTGGATGCCAATTACATACTTCTGCCATTACAGAATCCTTGAGTTCCACTGATCAGTTTCCTATATTATATGTAGTTTTACCCCGCAAAAAGTAAAACTCATGTTTATCTCTTAGCTTATATTTTGGCACTTTATTTTGCCATTATCTAGAGTGAATTGGTGTCATTACATTTTTATTTTATTTTATGAAATGCCAAAATCATATCAAGACCCTCTCAAACCCAGCCAAATTGTCTACCCCAGGGCATGTAATGACAGGCTTGTATCAATTCATGTCATTGAACAGTCATAATACAAAATGTCACCCAAATCATGATGTACCACTCTGATATGCTGTACTCCAATTATGTTCTTCACGAAATGATGTGTAGATAGAACTATATAAGTTTAAAACAAGTTAAGGTTGGTTGTACAGTGTACATTTATGCTTGATTGGTGTTTTACCTATCACAGTTGCACATAATTTTTCAGTCTGACATATGACAATTCGACAAAGTGCCAGCCTAGTAAAAGGTTAAGAAAATCCCCCTCGATTTTAAATCACACATAAAATCTAGAAATAATTGAACTATTTTTTTTTTCCTCAGGACTGTGTGCAATACTTGAACTCATTTTGACAGTAGACTAGCAACTTTGAAATGAACATCTTTCTTATTTCACTGGTGGCATTAAACATTGACAATCACTTGATACAAAACAATCAATGCATGCTTAAGGATTTAATTGGGCAAAAGATGTCAGGAAATTCATGAAAAAAAACAAACGAGTAAGGTTGCCCTGAGCAACAGGAACCTCTCGTCACCTAGTAAATATTTAAACATGCTGTGTTCATAACAAAAATTAAGATGTTCAAAGCACTACCTGCAAGAGGTACATGTACTATACTTGCTATTTTGATAAAAAAAAAAATAAAAAAATTATGATTAATTGTCTAATAAATTTCATTTTCATTTTAAAGTCTTTAAAATGTAAGAAAATGAGATTATTTCTGAGGAACTGGACTACAGCAAATGTCTGAATTGTTTTTAAGGACATAATGTGCATAACTTTTTTTGGAACAGGTTTGACTGCATTTTTATTTTATATAGGCTTTATTCAGACATTGTTAACCTTTGAATATGAACAAAAAGCATAGAAGTATACCGTAATTGTTAAGATTAGTCGACTCTATTACAACATTTGTACATTCATAAGCTTGCAACTATCTACTATCTTTGGTGTTTAATGGCAATATACACCATTTATTAATGTGACCCATTTCCTACTTCCTAGCACTCGGTCCCTCTTCTATTCATCTTTCAATTACGAGAATATAATCTACTAAAAGTAATTTAGCTAATAAATTTAACAAGCATAGTGTCTTTATGAACTTCATTATTGATTTTGTTTCTTTGATTGAGGCTTAATGTTGTACTCAAGGGTATTTCACTTATAAGTAGGATGGATTGTCCACTTCACATTGTTCCTTGTCTAATTACGATGGAAAACCTTGAGGAAACCTCCCCTGTCATTGCTACATCTGATTTTAGTCATCAAGTTTGCATTATACTCATTTTTTTCCAACCATGGTTCTTGCATTGGCTGTCAAAAACTAAAATACAAGGAAGCTATATCTTGAAATATATATTAACTAACCAAATATGTAAAATTCAATGTTAAACCTACTAAATTCCCCCAATACATACAAAAGCCTGTATGTATGCTTACATGACAATGAAATATGAGTTAAATGATTTATATCGATATGTAACTCGTGAAATAGCACAGGGGGTTGTATACCCCAGAGCTCTACTAGGCCTACTAAGTTTAAGCCCCACAGAAAACTGCACCAAACTTTAGAAACTCGAACTTTTGACAGTCTAGCCATCTGTTGTTAGCTAACTTTTCCACTGTTCCACGCTCTGATAAACACTCGATAATCTATTTCTAACCTAAGGCTTAAAAGACATAGCAGTAAGAGGGTATGGTTGACAGTGCATTTTGAGGCACCGGTGGGGGTTTCGATATCAATCACACGCGTCTAAAAAGGTATGAATAACAAGTCTAAAATTCTGACAAATTAAAACTATTAATAAAATATAGATAATTATCTACCAAACTAATAATTGCGTCAAAGGTAAGGGCAACAGTATTATACCATAGCGTTGTAAAGTATTGATCAAATGCAAGAGATTTGGAAGAGGACTTAATGAATATAGGAAGCCATGTTTTACGTTTTGGTTGTTCGATTTTATACCCCTATCGGGTTATACACGACTCCAATTTTCACACGACTTTGTCAATGTACGCTGAATTTCTAACACGCATTTAAACTGGGTCAAACTTATGAAAATTTGTTAAACATTTTAACTTACGTATTAGGAACTTTGAATTTCCTCGCTAGAAGTACCGCTTGGCCAAGTTACGAAGGACTGCTCACCGAATGATCAGACGAAGGTGTGACCTTTTCACTGTCACGTGACGTCAGAAGCACATTTTGGTTGGATGAAAGTTTTCACTGACTGACATAAGGGATTCCACTACTTTTTCTTTCCCATTTATCCGATATATAAACTTTAATTTACCAATATGCAACAAGTAACTTTGCGCTGAGCTTTGTGTAAAGATATGTGTCTATTTTATTTCTGCTAATTCAGAGTTTAGAGCAAATTTCACAAGGATGGTTCAAACTTTCGTTTTTAGAAGAGCATGTGCAGGAGTGCTGCTAAGCGGTTCTCCGGGCAATCGGCTTATATGGTAAGGAGAGGAGGTCTTGATATACGATATTTATCTCACAGACAGCCGTTCTTTGCTGCTCTATTCGGCATAACAGCGCATCCTCGTGTAGGTGGCTTCTTCAACTATTTATATGGCCCTAACAGAGGTGCCTTTCATTACTCGCCCGGGTAATCACACGTGGAACTTGGCTTTCATATAATACGAACATACAATCCGATACAAGCTGGCTGACGGCTGTATGGTATAATTATACAACCGGACCAGCAGTCAATACAGTGTTTAATACGTGTTTTATACTTACATTACATTACAATAAAAATTTTTTTTTTTAAAAACACCCAACTTTTTAAATATCTTTTTTTTAAACAGAAATTTAAGTGAAAATTATGGAATTTGTACTTGTATCCATTGAGTTGAGAAAAGATTATGGACACAAATCAAAGGTACTTTACTCGGTAACTAACTATATGTCTTTTTCATTTCAATGACGTTTACTCTGCAAACAAAATATCCTTTAAGGATTACATGAACTTTCATATTTTTCAGATTTAAAATGTCACCTTTCAACCCAAAATTCTCAACAATTATCAAATATTGTAGGTGATTGGCTATCTGTCTCTAGATTCTGGACTTATCAAAACAGTTTAAACTGATGTCCCATATACTTGAATTAATGTTATGAATCTGACGATCAAACTCAATGGACCAGCAAGTTTATGTTTCATGCAGAAACTTGAATGACTACATCTCAATTTAAATATTTTTGTTTTCGTCTCCCTTACGCTGGATTAATGAGACAATGCAAGATGTATCTGAATCAATGTTTCAAAATCTTTCCAAGAATTGAAATTTAGCCCTAATTGGGTTCGTTTGTTTGTTTATTTGATTGGTATTTAACGTGGTACTCAAGGGTATTTCGTATTATGACGACAGATTATCCACTTCACACAGCCTTATTACGGTGGAAAACGGGGAGGAAACCCCCTTGATGTCAATACCAATGAACAAAGACAAGACAGGGCAATCAAAGGACAAAATACAAATACATCACAAACAAATTCGTGTTCTGTTGCACTTTAGCTCTGAGAGCACCAGGGCAAGTGGAAGCTCTCAACCAACCACTTGCCCTAGCATTAATGTTTCCAAAGTTCTTGAAAATTATTTCACCCTTATCATGACCACGGCTTTCTAGATTTTTGACAGCGGTTGAGCAACAGGAAAACTTCCTCCCAATTGCCCACATTTGCTATCTTAGCCCCGTGGGGGAGCGGGTGGCCCATGGCCCTGTAGAATACTCCCTCGGTTGATCGTAAGAGGCGAGAAAAGAGGTTGCCTTCTGTTGCCCTGGTGTTCACAGAGCTAAAGGGTAACAGGAAGCAGATCTGTTTGTGATGTTCTGTATTTGTGTCCGTCGTCAT
>JARFOD010006948.1:0-11573 GCA_031763545.1 Mopalia muscosa | reverse complement strand
GACGGCTCTCTTTACCAAGGGGAGTCATCATCGGAACGTGAGTGTCGTGTACCTGGTTCAAAACTTGTTTCACAAGGAAAAAGACCATCGTACGATCAGCTTAAATGCGCAGTATTTAGTGCTGTCTAAAAATCCCAGGGATGCTCGGCAAATCAACCATATCGCCAAACAGATGTACCCGGGGCATACGACCTTTGTGCGAGAGTTTTGAGGACGCGACACAGGAGCCCCATCGGCATTTACTTATCGACTTGAAGCAATCCACGCCCGATCATCTCCGTTTACGCAACCACGTGATCCCCGGTGGATTTTTACATGGCGCTCTAGCGGCCCCGCTCCTAGGACTCGTGAGTTTGCTGTTGGTCGGGACACGTTAAGAGCACGATGACGTCGGCGAAAAAGATGGCGTTGGTGAAACCGCGATTATTGGACGCGTTGCAACGTGCGGCGACCGCCCAGACACCCAGTGCAGAACCCTGTCAACCAACCCGTACAAGCATTACGGACGCTCGATCAAGAGATGGAAGCGATATAACGACGACCAACCCTATCGGACACGGAGAAAATCCAACAGTACCATCAGACTTTACAGCGCTTTTTAACCTTTCATCATCGCCTCCGTGCGGATGACCCATCCCCATCCAGATCAACCTCACCTCTTGGGTCATCCTAAACTCCATGCCCATCTCCCCGTCCACAACTACCACCACCACCGCCGCTACCGACGCCAGGTCCTTCACCATCACCCTCAGCCCTGCCAGACCTGTCAGCCCTGTCCATCACGCCGGCAACAGCCAAGACGATGACCGAGATGGAGCCGAGACGGTGGTCGAGAGGGGTTTCAACGCATTAAGAAGAGATGCTGAGAAGTGTCCCTGTCCGTCTTCGTTACAACGCATCAAGACGAACCCCACCGCGGGTTGGAATGAGACGGGGGCGCTGGTCATCAACGGTCGTGTCGTCCCCGAGACACACTTGGTGGATCTCATCAACGACGCCCTGCGAAAGCGACGGCACGGCGCAGCCCGAGGTCGTAAGGTCTTGGCCCGGGTGTTCAAAGCGATGAATATCCCGAGAGATTGGATCCCCCCAAAAAATCTGAGAGAACCCTGACCATCCCGACTTCACCCGATCGGTGTTGGAGACCCCACCTCGCCGCAGTCGTTCTGACACCTCTCTCGCACCTTGCCAGCCCGATCGAGACGATCTCCCGATTGGAAGTACCACTGGGAGCACAACTGGGATCCCCACGGGGATCCCCACTAGGCGCATCACTGTGATCTCCAGCCCCTATGACACCCCATCACCAGCCCAGTGGGCAGCCCTTCAGTGGGCAGCCCCTCATTGGACACCCTGTGTGTGTGTCCGTCGGGCACGCCATTGTACCGTCTATGGGGCGTGGCGGGGCGGCTTATTCAGCTCAGGGAGTACGTTGCAGAGAAGCGGACCACCGGCTGGAAGCACGCCACAGAAAGCCGCCGGGCGAGCGATCCAGAGCGCCGCACCACGCACCCACAACCTAACGCCAAGGGAACACCCTCCTCCGAGAGAACCGTACAGCGCACCGCATCAGAGACACAAACACCTACTGGACGACCCACCACTGGGCAACCCACTGGATGACCCAGTGGTCGAGACCCACAGTGACGTCCACACTTCGTTTGTGTTCTATTAAAAGACCAACACCCAGCCCGATCCCCCATTGTCCCGTGCCACGCTTGAGAACGACGAGGTGTTTACGTGACTCAACCCAGCAACACTTCAATGGGGATGTTTCCCAACAATACCATCACGCAATACGAACCAACTACCCAGGCTATCCGATTGACGGGGACTGGGAATGTGGCTTAGTAGGTGTTCAGTACCCTCATCCGTGGTTCAATGTCCAGCCAGGTGAAGTGTACATCGATATTATCCAGCTTACGCTTCGATCCTCGGAACCGGACTGGACGTGATCGAACCGCAGGTGGTCGGAGATACCCTCGCCCCTCTGTTACGGACGGTGCGCATCGATCATCGCAACAACGGCGTCCAAGTGAGCCGTTAGTTCCAACATATTCAATACCTCCCCGTAGAGAAGAAACAGTTCACAATGGTGGAGATCCATATGAGACGATTATGGGAGCTTGGTCCTATTCCCCCGGGGGAGGTGATTGTGACACTTCACTTTCGACGGAATCCGTCGGCTCATTTCATCTAACACGATGTCAGATAGACAACAATCCTACCTCAACTACTACAAGCGACAAGCCGGGAGCGGTGGATTAAACGTCTTCAGAGGAGGTTTCCCTCAACGGGGTCATGGTCTGGGAAATATCTCAAGCCGTGTATCCAAACTGGTCAAATCCATAGCCTACCAAGGTGCCAAAGCGATCAGTCGACAAGATGTGGTCAAGGTTGTTCCACTGAAACAGACCATGAGACGTCGTGCGACAGAAGCCGCCCAACACCTCATCACCCAGCCGACCACTGGCCGACCACCGGGTCGTTCAACACCTCACGCTCGATGGAATGAACAGTGAGTTTGATTGTGGGATCATAGACCGGTTCAGAGCAGTGTGGTGACGAATCGGTATGAAACATACAACACTGTGACCAGCATTATCAACGCTGACACGGACACCTACCTGAATTTGACCAACACCTTTCTGTACGTCAAAGCGAATATCGTCAAGGGCGATGGGTCCGAGTTGGTGGAGGAGGATCAAGTCTCCCTCACGAACTTGTGGTTGCACAATCTATGGCAGCAGGTAGATATCAGCTTGGACGATAATCTAGTGAGTGCCTCTACCACCATGTACCATTACCTAGCGTACATAATAACTTTACAGTCTTACGGCCACGAGGCGAAATACTCTCAACTCGCCACAGCTTTCTGGTACAAAGACAAGACGAACAAGTTCAACAGCAGCAGCGGGGCGCTGCACATGAACGGTCGCCAAATTCCATCAAAACCCCTGACACCCTGCTTCAACGACAACTTGTAGGTGCGGTCGTGCTTTAACTTGTTCACGGGTGTGGGGAAAGCCTACCGGGACGACGGGAACGACATCTCCAGTCACGAGTTTCGACCTTTCCCCCGAACTTATACAGCGATACTGAGTTATCCCCATTCAGGAAGGCGACCTGGGCCTGGAGATGAAGTTCCGAACCCCCCTGCCCAAGATGATCAACTTGTTTTGTAACGCGGAATTCGACAACGTGACTGAAGTGTATCGTAACCGTCAGGTCCTGTGTTACTTTCAGCCCTAAACCCCACCCACGAGAGAGATAATAACACACACAATGAACACCACGCAACTGGAGCGGGTCTTGGAAAAGACCCCCGGACGTCGCACCTGTTTCAGGGCGTGTTGCCCGTGAATCATAGAACATCCAACGCACATCCACCCGTCGGGTATATCAATACGGACCGGTGGGACCGACCCGGTGAACATTGAGTAGCTGTTTTCTTTGATCGTGAGGGTGACGGGGACTATTTCGATTCGAACGGCTTACCGCCACGCGATGGTTGACTCGTTGGATGTGAAATGCGCAGACATTACAAAGTGAGACGACAGCTGTGTTTGGTCAATACTGTTTGTAATATGCCTTACACCAAGCTCGAGACGTCCCCATGGGGCAGATTGTGACCCTGTTTGAAGGCCCACCCCTCGTGAGCGATGTGATGGTGTACGATATGATCGGCCGTACTTACCGTGTCGATGCCCCGTTTTGGATCTCTGACCTGAAAACTTGAACCTTGTAAAAAAAAAGTTATCATTCGTTCGATTTCGTCGTGTTATTGTTGTTAAAAAAATAAAAGTACTCACCCCCAAAAATGTGTTGTGTTTTGTGTCTTATGGAGGTATGTGGAGTGGATAGGCGATTGTCGTGGTCGTCGTAGTGGTGGTAAAAGGTCGCTGCTTGGGACGTGGTAGTGACGTGGGGTGTCTAAGTAGATGTCTAAGAAGGTCGTGGAGGCCATCGTCTAGGACTTTACGCTTTCCATAGAAATACGTAAAGGCTGCCTTGTGTTGAGTGTATGAGCGCATCTCTTTCTCTTGAGGGAAGAGGCCCTTGCCACGGTTGGTTCCCAAGGCACTCTTCCGGGTATGTAGCACGTCGCTGTACAGTTCCATAGTGATGTTAGTGCGGCTCACCCCTTTACAGGAGAATTTATCAACCCCAGCTCCGGAACCATAATAAGTTTTCCTCCTCACTCCACTCCTCTTTAAATAACCCTGGGGTTCGCTTGTCAAAGTCATAGTACTCACGCCATTGTAGCCATTGATCGCGCTCAGCCTCGTAAGCGTCACGGAGTTCCGGTTTGACCAGGGTTTCCCAGTCGCGGTGTGTCATCGCTATGTACGTGGTATCCGTATCCATCTCGCAGTTCTCCCAGTCTCGGCGATCGAAGAAATTGTCCATGAAGTCGGAATAAAACTCCATAATGCGTTGTTTGCCGTACTGGTAGACCATGCATCCGATTTGTAAGGGTAGCTTGCAGTGAACCGTCTTTTTGGCGGTACGCACTTCAAAGGTATCGTCGTCAATGACACACGTGTCTCGAAAATACGGGGAATTGATTCGTTTTCGAGCCTTTGTCGCCTCACAGATATGAACATCGGTGTGGGTGTCGAGATTGGTGATGGTTTTCCCATAGGCGGAGTTCCAAAACAGCTCCATGGTTTCACCAATGAGTTTTTTTTGGAGGGGTCGGTTTCATCTTCTCGACGGGCTTGTGTCACATGGTCATCAAACGGTTTGAAGCACATGCTGGATCGGTACTGCGGTACTAGTAGATGTGTGTGACGACGAGACCGTGGTTCAGTTATCAGCGAAGATGCGGTGTCTCCAAGAGAATCTTATTTACTCACATACTTGCGATCAACATACGTCTGGGGGTCGTTAAAATACCATTCGCCTCTGCATACGCCTTCATGTGGGGTATGATGTCTTCTCGAGAGACCGTGGTGATTTTAAAGATGGGTGGACACTCGGCGAACTTGGGTTTCAGGTGATCGGGGACGTGTAGGCCACACTTCACAAAACCAAACACGTCATGGGTACGGACAGCGTCTTAAAGCTGTTGCTGGGTCCGGGTCTTATAGCGGTGGAGAGGGTGAGTCCGAATCTTCAAAAAGGCAGCCAAAACCGGGACACGTTGACGTTCAGCGTGAAACTGACATTCCCACACCGATATAAGCATAGCCCATGGCTCGGATGCAGGCTTCGTTGTCGAGCACCTCCGCTCGTTGGTCTTTGTCTGTATTGTCCCGTCTGGTGTTGTACTGACTGCACGTGAACGCGCACTCGTGGGCATGCCAGTAACAGCCTTCAAATTGAAAGACCATAGGTTGACCATCCACCACAGCAAATTCATCGACGCATAACCGGCGATCACCGACCCGCTTCTCCGGCTCTCTTGATGTCGTATGGGGTTGTTGAAAAGATGGGCTTGGCAATCTAACCAGTCATCAGAAATGTGGGTGGCGGATCGGTAGTGTGAAGACCCCTTGGTCTTTATGGGTAACCAACGGCCTTGGTGGTGGGTCAAGATGAGCAGGTAGTTGCAGACGTCTAAAAAAGAAGAGTATCTTTGACGATCGCCATGTGACTGTTGTTTTTTAATTGCCATCAACGCGTAGGGGTCACCGTCGGAGACAAAACATCGCTGTGTTGGTAGCCGGGTACGTTGGCGTTGACACTGAGGCTCATTGGTATATGGCGATCGATCCATACGGTTTGACTGGCGGTGGAGGTTGGGTCGTCCGTCTCTAAGGGTTGTAGGTAGGCTTCGAAGTCAAAACAGGTCCGGTACGGGAAATACAAAGCGTCGTGGGATATCAAAATGCCTTCCTCTACCAGCTCTTCAAAGATCGTATGGGTGTTGTGAAACACACCGCCAGGGTATGGCTTCTTGATCGAGACGTCACATGTTTTCTCGTGCCGGTTGAGATCATGGGACCGCTGAAAAATTCTTATCGCACTGCTGACACTGGCATTGCTGTGCGTAGAGACCCCTGTCCTTCACATACCTAAAGTGGCGTTGGTAGGGCCTACAGGTTGAGGCCTACATCGTGCACGTGTGTTGACCCAGCGATTGAGGTACGCAGATCGCGTATTGAGCCTCGTCTTCGAGTGTAAGTTCGTAGACGGCGATGTTGATGTGGAATAACTTCTCCGCACTGTCTAGGCGACTTAGGGATACCCCCACGGAAGTGTTAAGCCTCCATCTCAACAGCCGCCAAGTACCTCTTGGAGTAGCGCTGTTCTTGGGTGTCGAAGTTAACTGATAGTGCTCCGTCTAGGTGGATGGTTAGACATCGAGAGAAACACAGATTGTATGTGTCGGGACCGTTCAATCAATAATAAAAAAAGAGAACAGGTCACTCTTTATAATAAAAAAAGAAGGTTAACATTACAATCTTATGGGTTCACGAGTAACTTAGGCGTCCAGGGACTGACTCTAACACTGCACACATAGACAGAAGCAAACGATCGCTGGACCGTCATGATGACTCACTAATCTCCTTTGAACATGCGATTACAGATGTCGCTGCGCCACGCTGTGTATACCATAGTGTTCTAGGTTGACTCATTGGTCCATTTGTGTGCACTGACCACTCGGTCAAGCCAGGGCATCCAGGGGGACTCGATGTCAACACCTGACGTCACTCATACCCTACTACTAGCTTGGCCATTTTTGTCTGTTAATCATTTCATCGATCATTTCGATGAAACACAGCCACTTTCAACTCCACTCAAGAATTTGGACAGTCAAACTCGTTCACAGCCAAAAATTTCATTTGGATCGCTTTATAAACGACACCACATGAAAGAGCGATTTAAATACCATTTTCGCCTCAACTATTTACGCAACGAAGAGTCGTCAACCACCACAAATTCTAACACAGGGAAGCACCACTGAATCAGTCAATCCAAGTGCTTTCTCCGACGGCTGCGCTCAATGCATATTAAGAGCTACGCCATCTCCATTCAGTCATAGCACAATCATGACGTCTCAACAACCACGCCAACCACAATCACCCAGAAAGGTCGCAATGATGTCTACAGGGGGAGGGGAAGGAGGCCCAGACCAGTCCCTGACCTGACGCCCAGAAGTCACAACAAAGCAGCCCTAGTGGGCCAGCAGCAGAGGATGGAGGATGGACCTTCACCTCACATACAAGAAACTGATCCCCACCGATCCACCACAACTAGCCAGTGCAGTAGAGGCTGAAGTCTACGCCACCATCACCAGGTGGCGGGCTGAGGCCACAGAAGCGACTGGCTTGATAGACATCGGGTAAGAGGAACTCTACCACACCGTTCTCGGGTGGTGGCAGGAGGATGTCATGGCGACCGAGGCGAACCCTGTATGGTAAGCTGGTCCTGCATTACCATTCCAAAGGCTCTTCTCAGGGCCACCGAACTCTACCGAAAAAGGTTTTCTCTGTCAATTTTCAATGCCAATCTAACACCAGACCCCACGCACACCTTGACTTAAGATTCGTGTTTTTTTTTTAAATAACCCGCCAACAACTACCACATACACCACCATACAAAGGCCGTGGTCACAGCACACAACCCCAATTCATACATATTAACATACACTAACGTTAACATGTAGTAAATAATTACTACATAAATACGTGGGGGGAGGGGGGCATTTTGATTCCCCTCAAATTACTACACAACACGTGAGATGTGGCAAAATGGCTCCCCACGTATTTATGTAGTAATTATTTACTACATGTTAACGCACAACCCTTCCTCATTCTGTAATAACAAATAATAACTGAGTTGCGCATAACATACTACTTCTACCGCTGGTTAGGGATACAATTTTGACTTTCTGAAATCTTCTTTTCATAATCTTGATAATGCAAAAAGTTAGTTTACCACAAAATTTAGTATTTTAGAATTTTAGATTTTTTAGATTTAAATTGTAAAATAAGTGCCTCAAAGATTATGTACATCGAAGAGCAGAAGAGATTAACGAGATTATCTCACCTCAACTGACTACCTGATGACTATTACCACAAACCAATTAGACAAAGGCCAACAGATCAATTGCATGGCCGTTGCGGATGTGTAATTTGACCCGAACAGTAGACATGGAGAACAAAATAATGTTTGAGGGTGGTAGAATATACAGTTATACAGACTACTCACGCCCCCAGTATGACTCTTTCTGACTGTCATTAACAAAGGTGTGAACGAAATCTGTAATTCCGAGGTCACACAAATTTCGGAGTTAAAACTGCCATTTAAAGACGTTATTTTAAAATTATGTGTTAAAAAATTAATGCTATAGATAAAACTCTATTCTGTCTTTTCATTCAATTATAACATCCCGGAGTGTATACGTTTAGGCTGTTCTCTCAGATTTCATTTTTCTTTATTTTTATCATTTAAATCTCGCCAACTATTTGCACTAAGTCTTTGGAATTTGGCACAGACAATCTTGAAGCCATTATCTAAAAAACAGTCATGCAGTTTTTTATATTGACTTTCGTTTTGAAGATATTTAGCAAATATTTTTTTAAAGGCAGGTTTGTATTTTTTACATATATTTTCATCAATTGCTCAATAACTAACTTGAATTTAGAACTACACTATGACGATTTTTCCAGTTTAAATACTTGTCTTCAAAGACATGCAAGTTTGGAGAAAAAAATCTCAAACCATCGGTGAAAACTAAGAGGTACAAATAAGAGCTACAAACAAGGGTCCAATTAAAAAAAATATTTGACGTTTTTCTTTATTATTGCCATTATAAAATAAAATGAATCATAAAATTACGTTATATTTAGAATCTTGAAATCCTCCGCTTTCTAAAGTATACATGATGTTAACACAATAATCCTTTGGTAATACCTGCAAAAGCCAAGAAAAAGTAAGAGTCGCATTTTTTTACTCCTGACTAGCGGTAGAGTCCTTAAGTCGTTTAGCCTACACTTCTTACCACGTTATTATCAATCATGGATCGACCGTTTTCTATATCGGAAGCTATGTCCATATTTCAATATATTTAGTTATATGGCAGGAAGAATAGAATATTTCTGTTACGGAAAGATTCTTCTATGAGTTTATTAGTTCAGTTTCTAATCGCCTTGTTGTTTGTCTACATTGTAAGCAAGCCGATCGATGTCCTTTGTTCCCAGAAAGATCAAATCAGGTGAATATTCCCCTAAAAACCAAAACCTGTTTATCATAATTATACGATTTCTGGACTAACACTCCTCACCCCGAGAATTCATAATAAAGTATTTGGATTGACAGTAATACTCAAATCGCTTCAACTAATGCTTATTCAAAGTTTAAGGATTTTATATTTAATTCTTGTTCATACATAGGGCCTACGTGCTGTAAGACCACATTGTAAATGCTTCATTCAATGGTATAATGTATAGGCCTCCCGTACATAGGGGTAGCAGTTTTTAGTTTTTTCATTGACTTCTTTGCTAACGTTTTTATTTTTATCGACGGGTTATACATCTTGTCATGTTTTTAAATGACGCAATTAGCCTTGGTTTGGCCTGCCTTCCAACCCACAAGTCAGCCGACCCTGAGGACTTATCTCGATGTTAGCATGAGTTATATGGAACTCTTTCGTGTGGAGGTAGAGACAGTCTAATTGAGGGTCGACGCCATTTATCGGGTTAAAAGTGGTTTAAAATTATCTTAAAGTCACGAATAATTGCAGTCTTCCACTAAATTCTCATGCACAATACAGTGCGAAAGGTAATGTTTATACCAACACTCGCATTATGTTATCGGTCATATCTTTTGTTTGACTGTTTTTTGTGCTGTAAAATATGCAGGGATGTTGACCTACTTTCCAGTGTTGTCTAAGATTAATCTAAGGGAGAAGCCTGATGGGCTACAGATGCATGCACCTATATTAAAAAGAATCTCTTTATAGGGATACTAGCCATATCCTGATTGTACCAAGGACTAAGTATCTTTACTAAGGGTAACTTAAAAGTTCAGGAGGTATAGATTATACATGTGATAGCCAATCTGGCGTCAATTTAATCAAAATTTTGGTTTTTACAGGACACGTGTTTACAAACAAAAGATATTGCCTAACCTCACAAAGACAAATTTATTTTTTTATTTTGTGTCACTATGATAAAGATCTAAACTAGTACTGTCCTACATATCCCATTTCGTGTTGTATAACCTACCTATGAAAACAATATGCAATTGCTTTTGTTTTATGATTTTGGAGTTATTTTTTGTATAAAGAATCTCTTTAGATTGGAAAGGTTGATCAGAATTAACTGAGGTATCTTGTCTGTTCGCTCCATGTTTAGGACACAGCTAAGAATTACACCATTATTTTTTTACATTTTGCTTGAGCTTCCCACGCTGAGAATAAGGAACTATTTGCAGCTGATTTAAGGATACGCTAACTCCCCCTCCGCTCAAAATTTGCGATTTTTATATTATTGCATATTCAAACAGTTGAGATAGTGATCTTTATCTTAAAGCAGACCAGATAAAAAAAATTTGATTCAGAAGACTGTCAACTTTGATGATAAAACTTGACTACATTATTTACAACAGCGGTGTTTTGACAATCAGTGTAATACAGGTAGCTACCTGGAGAGGATTAACATTCTGCCTTCTGTACATGCACGCATATTATTAATTGCAATGTATTGTATATTTAGCACCTATTATCAGCTGTGTGATGATTGCCAATGCATACCTTCACTGGCGCTACATGTGGTTGATTGGTTTCAGTCTGTAAAGAGAAAGATCACAGCTTGAATGGAATAAGGCCTGTAAATTTCCAGACCTGCACGCCCGACTGGCCTGTAGATTTTTGGGCCATGTATGTGTAATCCATCGCTTAGAACCAGAACAATCACTAGTTAAGATAAGCAAACTGAACACTTGATGAAATAATGTTTAATGTGACAAATTCAGACTTAATGAGTCTTGATATGTGATTGTAAAAGTGTGTCCTAAAATGTTTCACAGTGGCAATCCCCAAAAGTCCCTGTCATGTTGGTCATAGGTGAATCATGTTGCTAGGCCAGGAAAGCTCAGTATGGACCAGACCAAGCTAAAACAATCGTCAAGTTTTGAGAATATCAATATTTGAAAAAAAGAGATAGCAACAATTTACTTTTTATGCAAAATATTTTTTGTAATATTTTAGAAAAGAATAATTTATTCATTATTGTTCTGCAGAAAAAGACGATTCAGTATATACACATGTTGCAAAATTCACACTTGTTTAGAAGTAAAACGGCAAAATGTTAAACCTCTGTAGAGGGGTTAGAGTAAGCTTATCATATCAGTTGCTTACCATTCTGTCTTGTTGACCCATGTGGGTTTAAAATGTGCTTGCACTGTAAACCTCATTTATTGGAATGTAAATGCACATTTGAAATAAACAAAAAAGCCCGCAAATTTACCATTTCTCAATTCGTGCCATATCACTTGTAATTTTCATAGATATCTGTAAGTCAGAGCTTCTGCGATAAATTGCCTGTGAGGGAGCGGGTGGGCCATGGCCCTGCAGAATACTCCCTCGGCTTCCTCGGTCCATCGTAAGAGGCGAGAAAAGA
>JARFOD010006937.1:0-11573 GCA_031763545.1 Mopalia muscosa | reverse complement strand
AAAACTGCAGGTCCAGCTGGCCTGATCACAAAAAATTTCCACCCCTGTCAATGTAACCAGTAAGCTTATATATTATATGAAAAGTGAAGCAAATGACCATTTTGGACACCCTACTTTTGATTTCTGGCTAAGCCCCTGGTAATAAGTAAATTAATTTTTCAGAAAACTTACAGAAACAAATATTCCGCATAAAAAGTAAATTTTTGCTACCTATTTTTAAAATTGCTACTTCTTTTACACCATTTACGTCAACTGTTCAATTTTACAGCAACGTAAAATACATAGGCCTACAAAAAAACAGCCATTCCGTTTTTTCGTGTTTGTCTTAGTTTCCTTCCAATATGGTGTTAAAGGCCAAAAATAAAACAAAAAAGAGTCAAAATAGTGAAATTTTAACTTCTTATAACTATATCTAAAAAACAAAAAAAATATATTAAAAATCTGCATGACAGTTTTTAAGTTCTATATGTTGAGATAAAATGTGCAAAAAAACTCTGTACGTATAATAACAGCTGAGAAGTAGGCATTTTTCCAAGTATGGTACACTCAAAAACGAAAGCAGAGAAAACAGGGAAAATGTATTTCTGGGGTTTTTTTTACGATAGTTTCACCTCTTTCATGCTTAATTCTTGTAAGTTATTTAACCTTGATTTTTTACAATTGGTTTATAACATTGAATTGAGTCATACAAATAATTATTCATACATATTATACTTATAGAGTATCCTTAAACACAATGTTAAACCAAAACCAAGTGAATTGAAACAAACGTTCCTTTGCTATTTGTTATTTTTGCTCAATCAATCAATGAAAGAATTTAGTAGGAAGAAGTATAACATCAGGTTAATAATATATTTTAACATCCCAGCCACAAAACAAATCAGGTTCCAATAGTCCCTATAATAGCAGGATTATTAATTATATTCAGCAATACATAAAAAGTAACAACTGGGTGACACGGGGGGTGGAAATTAATCCGGCCCGCAGGCCAAAACCTGGTAGATTTTGTGTTGGGCCTATAAATTACCTGACCTGCATGCCCAACCGATTGGTAGATTTTATGACCATATATATGTGTTATCAATTGGGCCGGTAGTATGATTTACTCACATTGAACAAGAATAATCTCTTGTTAAGCCCAGCTAACAGAACACTTGATGAAATAATGTATAATGTGACAAATTCAACCTTTATAACTCTTAATAGATGATTATAAAATTGTGTCATTAAATGTTTGACAGGGTCAATCCAAAAATCGCCCCATCAAGTTGATCATGGTTGGATGTTGCTAGCTCATTTAGTACCTGCAGGCCTGTAAAATTGCTACAAGTACTGCAACTCTTGAAAACTGCAGGTCCAGCTGGCCTGATCACAAAAAATTTCCACCCCTGTCAATGTAACCAGTAAGCTTATATATTATACTGTTTGAGGGTTCTTTAAATTTCCGCAACCACCTGTTCTACAGGGGTGGAAATTAAGCCGGCCGGCCAGCAAGCCAAAACCTGGTAGTTTTAGTGTTGGGCCTATAAATTTCAAGACCTGCAGCCCTGACTGGTTGGTAGATTTTATAACCATATGGTTAATCCGTTCGGCCTGTAGTATTATCCACTCATTTCAAAATGAACAGTGTCTAGTATGGGCCATCCCAAACTACTGATTTTTAAGAAAGCAGAGGCCTCAAAATCAGAAAGACAGTCAAGGTGTGAGAATATCAATATTGGGTTGGACCTGTAACAAGATGTTTGATGGGCTTGTAGATTTGGAACCAGTTACCTGCAGGCTAAAGAGGCCTGTAAAATTGCTATCGGGCCTATAACTCTTGAAACCTGCAGGCCTGATCAAACAAAGTTCATTCCCACCCCTGCTACACCAGTCTAATTGTCTTTCTACATATCTGACATCTCCAATAGTTTGTGGAATTACCATTAATGTGTTTGAATAAACATTCCAATTGGATTCTCAAAGGCAACAAATTAATTATCGTGTTGCATAAATGAAATTCCTGAAATAATATACAGAGCCAAATTATTTGAAAAAATAATGTGTGTGTCCTAAAATTTACTATGTCAAAAATGAAGGCCATTTTAGGCTGCTGATCTAATTAAAACATTTTTACCTACACAGTGTCAGGCTTGCCATAATACAATTGTAGTTATGACAGTGGTTATTGGTATTACCCTTCTTAAGGGTGTTTCGTTTGTATGAAAGCTTATATTTTCCAACAATAACAACCCAATCATAACATAAAAATTGTTTATACCTGTTATAATATTAATGTTCCTCCATTGCTCGGTACAGACTACAATACAAGCAAGACTACTTTCCAAACATACTAACTTACCACAATAATTTACTTGTTGTTAGATAACATATCAACTGTGTGTACTGAAGATCTTTAATTTTCAACACAAAAGCAATTGAAATTGAAGGTTGGGTTGTTGAAGCAACCTGTATGAATAAATTCAGATCCAATAATCTGGCAAAACAAGGGTAGGCCTACAGAAATGATGTGTTGGCAGTGTTGCAGATATAGTGTGATAACACTGTCACTGCGTTTGACAGTTCAAGCCTCCATTAGACAGCAGATCGGCGAAGACCATGCAGAATGGGCAGCATTTAAATGAATCTCTACCTTATTCCATTCGAAATTATTATTAAATTACACTTATAAGATCACTAGAATATCATATAGGCATACCATGATGATTTATAGCCAAACTAGTGAGTGGCTTTACATAATAATAGAAATGAGCGACTTCAGTATCCAGCACTCATAAATTAGCAGATGCTATGAAATGAACGAATGAAGGTGGCAGAATGTTACGTCGGATACATACCTTCGCAGACATACCCCTGCCCGATTAATCCCCATAGCATATCCGTGCAGTGGTGACAATATGTGGGTTTGTGGAAAGTCTTCTTTGTGAAAAAATGTCCATGTCCAGCTTCAGGGAAAAAATCCGGATTTCGTCCGCTGTCCGAATGGTCGCTTCCTTCTCGATCGTCTGACATGGCGACTAGCGTACCGACAACTACTTCAACTCACTGACTTTACACCGCTATCACGATCCACAAAACCATTTAAGCAACTTCCGAACATGAGTGATGATAAGAGCAAATATCACAGAAGACAAAAATACCCCCCATCGGTGGTTAGTGTCTATAAATCCGCGCGAATACGGCCATTTTTTACCATTTGTATAGTGGGTACCCAGGCCATTTACCAGTATTGGACAATCCAGCTTGCGGAAATCAACGATGAAGATGCGAAAACGAGGCTTCTAGCTCCGCGAAGCATCTGTACCAAAGCGACGTCTATCGGGACTCTGGGACAGCGCGACAAAAGGGTCAGAGGAAGCGCGATCGATGTACTTTATAATGCCCCCGAAATGTTAATAGCTTTTGTCGAATTTAACCCATGTGTAGATTCGTGTGGAAAATATATTTAAGACAGTAAATGAGTTACGTTTGATTTTCTATTAATATTTTGGTTTCTATCTTTATATTACCTTTGTCTCTTTTTCTTCGAACTTAGGCCTATAAGTTAAAAAGTTCCAATATAGAAGCTTTAAATGTCGCCTAATGTTTCAAGGCCAATGTTGGATAAAATTGACTTATAAACTTATAGCAGCCTCATCTAGCCTCAGAGTATTTTTTTCTATTGAGAAAAAAAAAATCAGCGTGACCAACATAACTTACTTAACTCATTTTGCTATCAAATAAAAAATAAATAAATAGAGCCTAGATAAAAACTGTTCTTAATCGGCTGATTCCGGAAAGCTATTCGGGTCCTACGGTTGGGCTCGTTAATTTCCGTGGCGGACGCAAACTCCACGCGTATATTTTGATAAAGTCGGCTTCTTTAGCTGCCCTACCACTATCTAACAGCTCAATTACAAAGAAACGTTATGTATCGGTACTTATTGTTTATATAAATACCCGTTTCTGGTACAATATTGAAACAATAACGAACTAATTATATATCGGTATGCTAAAACTAAAATGATAACTTTCCAGGCCCAAGTGTTCCTTTTGCTTTAGATTTTAAAAAAATAGTATTTTAGCAAAGATTTGACGACTTTATACCGGCTTATTAGGCTATAAATGCATGGTGTTTAAATTATTCATTATTGCGCTTTTTTTTTCTCTCTCGTTTAAATCAGAAATGACGAGACGACTTTGTGTCTTTGGATTCCGTGACACCACAGTCAGGGTGGAAGAGAGAATAATGGCGTCCTTAGCAACAGATACTTACGGGCTATTTCAAGTCTCGTTTGACACATAAGAGGTGTCAGAAAGTTCAATATAAATTATATGGCAGCACTAAATGAACCCATAATAGCCGATAAGGGGGAAAAACTTGAAATTACACAGTTATGTGCACTGTAGATCTATCTCAAAATGCAGTTACATCGTGTGATAGACTATAAGAGATACAGAACTGTACGGAACAATTGGTGTGTGTGTGGGGGGGGGGGGGGGGGGGGCGTAAAACGTTAATGTTTCAGCGCGTAGGCACTGAGGATGCAACAGGAATGGCAAAGCTGTCATAAGTTGTACAGTATTTTTTCGTTATTTTGGGATATCGCTTTCTTAGTTTGAACAGATTTTAGTTCAGAAAATTTTGCAGGTTGAAACCCGTCGGGGAATCGAACCCGCGACCCTCAGAGTAAGGCACTGAAACCCGTCGGGGAATCGAACCCGCGACCCTCAGAGTAAGGCACCGAATCGCCAGCAATTTTCAACCTGCAAAATTTTCTGAACTAGAATCTGTTCAAACTAAGAAAGTGTTATCTCAAAATAACGAAATACTGTTAAACTTCACTTTCTAAAAGACACAAAAATTATTCACTGTCATAAGTTGTGTTAGCGTATCTTTCTGAATCCCTTCCGGCCAAGTTATAGACCCTTTAGTTACAACAAATGTCTTATTTCATTATCTGGGAAATGGGAAGTTTAATTTTCCCCAGCGTTCGTGCCGTACATTGTATTTGAACCTCCATACAGCCGCAGTATAGGCTATCCATTTCTTTTTCTTTGAAGACAAGTCTTTTTACATATAGGGCCTACCACTCTATTTCATCTTGAAAGAGTTCATTGAGTGCACTGTCCGCACCAGCCAACCTCTGTGGTTCGGTGTGTAGGCTTGTATACTGTTCACAGCTGCTTACAATATATGTATATTTACATAACCGTGTTACATTTGGGAAAATAAAAGCTTCACACAAACGAGGTCATTCAGTGTATATTTCCACCTGACCGATGTTAATCTGAAGAATTATTCAAAGTTCTAGTATCATATTCCCTAACATGGGAAAAGCGAGTCACATCGATCCCCAAACAGGGAAAACGAAATAACGCTTACTAATTTCAACGAAAAGTTTTTTTACGATACAGAAACAACTTGCAAACCAAGATAGACAAGTGCTTCTTTGTTTACAGTCAAATTAAAAGAGTATCATATGAACTAACAAGTACGGAATCATCATATGGATAGCGACTTCTTGGCTTTATTTGTCAATATATCACAAAACATCTATTCGTGAACACTTCGTAGATACATATATCATTTTGTAGAAAGGTGTAGGGTAGTGAGTTGGTTCGATACCCAATTACCCATTGATCACCTCCAGAGAAGTTCGAGCAGTAAAATATTGTCTTAAACTCAATAAAACGGAAAATTGTATATTAAAATCGACCCATGTAGATATGTATGACTATGACAGGTTAGTAAACAAAATTGTGAAGATAAGCTGACTAGAAAGTATAAAGAATGAATTAAAAAGCAACGGGTTTTATAGTTTGTATATTACCTGGAATTACAATATAAATCCCAGGTATGGCTGTATGAATCTGTAGACAATGAAAAACTGTTTAGAACGCCATATTAGGAAAGGCTAATTTCTAGTATTTTCGTTATTTTGGAATAACACCTTCTTAGTTAGAACATATACCTGTTCAGAAAATTGTGTAGGTTGAAACACGTCTGGGAATCGAACCCACGACCCTCAGAGTTAGGTACCGAATCGCCAGCAGTAAATGCAGGCTACCTAGACCACTCGGCCACCCGGCCTTCTACTAAAATAGAAGGTTAGTTAGTCGGAGTCTAGCCCTGTTGCGCATGGCTTGGCATGGCGTCCGAAAGTTGTCGTAGGCTCGTCCACTTTAGAAACTCTCCCGAGAATAGGATTGTATTCAACCCGTCCCGGTGGCATTCTTAGCGAAGCTGTTAAATTACGTCCAAACTCCGACATCGTCACATTGGTGAAATATAACCATTAAGTTACGGGATTGTTTGAAAAATGGTGCCATTCGATCAGCTCAATTTTCTATAGGCCTATACGGAAGTATGTATAAAGTACCAAGCAGAAGCCAAACCTTTCTTTAAAATTTCGAAATCGCTTTCTGGTGATAACAATTTCAAAGAAATAACAAGTTGAGGAATGGGCAAGAATAGAAGAAAACTCATCATCTCAAATTAGAGAGTCAGAAGTTTGTATGTTCTATATATATACTTACAAGTTTGTAAATGGAAATTAAAAGTAAATAACTTGTGATGATTTAATTACTTGTTACTAGTTTGTAAGTCGTTATAACAAGTCAGATATCGCACTGACTATGGATTAAGCAATCTCGCTGAATAATGACGAGTTATTATTTCTTTTTTTACTATTTGAACTGTCTGATACAGAGGGAAGTAGGCCTTTTAGATTTCTGTTTCCCTTGCATGTCTTTGTAAGAGGGGCATACACATATTCGGGACAAGTTAGATAGTCTTGCCAAATGAGACTATATCACAGTCTAGGTTGGTCATATTGGAATACAAAAGGAACTCTTTATTGAATGCATATAGATAATGAAGCGATTTTTATGAGACCGTTCCTGTATTGGTATTTGCACTACTGAAACATATATGCTACTATCACAGAGAGTGGTCCCCCTTATTGAAATACCGGCGACTATGAGGTCCAAAGGCCAAACTAAACACGTTTGTAGTACGGGTTCCTGTAATTAATTAAACCATATAGCATACAGAAAGCTAAAGAAATAAATGAAGATATTATATAGAAAATACTTTTGACGGTATAGTAGGCTATCCCTGATTTCCGAATTCTCATCGCCATCTTGGCGTAGTTTTGCGAAGTAATTGTAAGTGAATTGTATTTTTCCCCCACCTTCAAATTGTTAAATGTTGTTCCCGATGATGTAAAATCGTTGAAATGCAGGCTTAATCGGGCTTACTTAACGCATGCTAGATTTGGCTCGTCTTCTAAGACTATCCGAAGACACGGAATTCGATGCCTTTACTAAATAATCTTATCGATGGCTTCTAGTACGTCTCAAGTAGGTTGCACACCATCGCGTGAGTGAAATAACTTTAAGTACGGCCTTAAACCCCAATCCAACAAACAATCTATAGTAGTTGTAACCCAGAATACGTCACATCTTACAAATGGGTTACGTCTGGGGTTATAATTGACACTGGATCACTGGCCATTTGCTGCCTCTTGAGGCTAATTATACATTATTTGGTATCGATGAATCATCATGGTAAAAAACCCTGCTAATTCTCAAGGCTGCCTGGTCTCTCGAAACGCTTCTGTAAGGGAGGAATGGGTCAATCAGAGGGATTTCTTAAGGACAAAATTGATAAAGGGAGATTATCTAGTAGGCTTGACCAAACTACCAGAGCTCCTATTATAATATGTCAACTGGCTACACAACGATAAGTGGCTACACTCCGGTGATTAATAGAACATTAACTGTTACTTGCGTAAGGTTTATGTTTCCTCCTACCATTCACTATAAAACTCCACTCGACTAACAAAGCAAAAAATAAAAAAATTGCCTTACGCCATGCGTTTCTAAGCCATTGTTTAATACCACGTCTGACTATGTTTTATAGCATGCCTCGCTATATATGCTTTATTCCATATGCTTTATGCTATGCCTTACTCTATGCTTTAGGGCCTATACCATTCCTCACTATATGCTTTATTCTATGCTTCACTCTATTCTTCATACCATGCCTGGATATATCCTACTTTATACCATGCCTTGATATATCCTACTATATACCATCCTCCTCCATACCATGCCTTGATATATCCTCCTCCATACCATGCCTTGATATATCCTACTTTATAGCATGCTTTACTATGTGCTTTATTCAATGACTTACTATTTTCTTTATAGCATGTCTTGCTATATCCTTCTTTAAATCATGTCTTACTCTATGCCTCACTATTCTTTATATAGCATGCATGGCTATATACTTTATACCATGCTTTACTCTATGCTTCATACCATGCCTAACTTTATGCTTTATACCATGTCCAACTCTATGCTTTATACCATGCTTTACTCTATAATTCATACCATGCCTAACTCTATGCTTTATACCATGCCTTATTCTATGTTTCATACCATGCCTAACTCTATGCTTTACACCATGCCTAACTCTATGATTTATACCATGCCTAACTCTATGCTTTATACCTTGCCTAACTCTATGCTTTATACCATGCCTTATTCTATGCTTCATACCATGCCTAACTCTATGCTTTATACCATGCCTAACTCTATGCTTTATGCCATGCTTTACTCTATGCTTTATACCATGCCTAACTCTATGCTTTATACCATGCCTAACTCTATGCTTTATACCATGTCTTATTCTATGCTTTATGCCATAATGTAGCTTAAACATACTATTTTGCTCCAAGTCATTGAATGAAACGAAAAGATAAGAATATAGTATAAGTTGGGGACATTTATTGAAGATCAGTTCGATGGTTTTCTTAGATCGACTTTTACTCAACTCACCATTATTTGTTTCATGCCTTTAATGTCACCAGGACACGAAAAGCAGGCGTGATTTCGGGCGTACGTGCGCCTTTCTGTGGTACAATCTCCGTCAGTACAATAATTTCATTGACTTTTTGATTAATGAACAGTGTTTAATTAAGGTCTATATAAATCATAAAGTCGTTCAGTATAAACTCAAGTAGACAAAAGAATCGGATAGTACAGACTGGTAAGCTATTTCTAGATGTCAATTCAACCATGTTACTTATCATTTTAAAAGCCAGACGATCATATATATACCATGGAAGTTATTTTTAGTAACGAAAAAGAATGTTAATTTAAAAATAAACTTGTTCTATAACTAAAATAGCCTGCAGTATATATTTATATATTTGGTCCATTACCAGGCTATGTCTATATTGGCATTCATTCATTGATGATGTCATGACATTCCAGAACGTTCTTCTATATACATAACTATTCATAAGAGGAATGAATGAAAATCTCGCCTGCGCACTTATGAGAAATGTCAACTAGTCGAAGCGAGTATAGTAGTTTGCTGATCACACAGCATGGGCGTATTCGCGCATTAATCGATGCTCGTCTAACTCGACCACTGTGTCGCTCATGGCTTACTATCAATGTTACAATAGACCAAGGTCAATATAACACTGAGTGGAATTTTAAAAGCCAAAGACCAAAATAGGCCGATGTTTTGTGTTTAATACAGTGTGTAAATGGTCGTGTAATTTTTGCTGATCAGCCACGGTGATTAAAATAGAACATAAAGATCTATTTTTAAATTTACTACGGATCGTTTTTGTATACACAGTTAAGAGCCGTTGTAATCCGAGCATAAAGATACTCAAAAAAGAGAGCCATTGTAGGTTTAGAGTATAATCTGCATCTACAAAGCTATATTTAATATTTCACGTCTATATTTAACATTGTTGGGTTAATTTGAATAAATCTTGACTTTATTTTGAGCACCGTAATGACTGTGAAAAATCCTAATTTGACAATGGATTGAGCTCACATAGGATACGGTATACGGTATTCGGTATTCGCTATACGCCGTATATACACGACGAGTCACATATAGGAAGCATGCGCGCCCTACTCGGTCCTTTGGCGCCAATCAAATGGACATTTCGGACTTCGGTTTTTATAATCTGGGGCAGTTGTCTAACTTTTTCGAAGACTGTGTACTTGTAATGATCCATCTTTGGCTACCTGTTAAAAAAAAAATTATTTGCTTGATAGCATAACATGCATGTACATATGAAGGCATATGCATAAAATTACAATAAAATGAGTACAAAGGAGTCCTATTGTTTCTAATTTACCCTATTCTACGCAATATATTGTATATAAATCGTGATAGGGGACATTCTGAACGCCTGTACACACGAATTGCAGCTACCACATCCGAACATAACGGTATACACTGCTCTAAAATCGAACGCGAACGATTCCCACTACACTATATTATACTCAATTATACGCACAGGTATATGGCGTTTTCGAATAGTTTCCTGTAATGTGACCCGGTATTATGAAATTACCTTGTTCGATTTAAGTTATCCGCGTGCACCCTATCCTGGTAACCGAATAGTATATACTCCTATGTGAACTCAGCCTAAGATATACCGTAGTATGAGAATGTCAAACGGGCACATAGATATTGAGTTGATCGATCGAGTTGACGAGTTGATCGAGTTGATCGAGTTGACGAGTTGATCGGGTTGACGAGTTGATCGAGTTGACGAGTTGATCGAGTTGACGAGTGGTGTTCGTAGTAGCACTCGAACGGAATTTACAGGTTGTGAAATCGTGTTTTCGACTTTTAACAGTAGGCTTACTCTCGAATGCCTTTCGTTGTGAGTACGAGTAATAAATACAGCAGGAATGATGACAACGAGGAGTCCCGAACACAGCATAACTCCGGACCCAGGGTACTAGGCCTATACTTATATCTCGCGGTGTTACCCAACACAACAATCAACTGTCAAATGTTTTTACAAACCTTTTAAACCGTACTTAAGGACTCTACCGCTAGTCAGGAGTACAACATGCGACTCTTATCTCTTCGTGGTTTTTATGGACATTTCTCCAAAGGATGATTATATTAACATCATATATATTTAGAAAGCGGAGGACTTCAAGATTCTACATATAAAGTCATATAATGATTCATTTTATTTTATAATCCCCTTAATAAAGAAAAACGTCAAATAATTTTTTAAAATGGACCCTTGTATCTCTTATTTTTCTCAGATGGTTAAAGATTTTATTTCCAAACTTGCATGTCTTTGTAGACAAGTATTTAAACTAAACAAATTGTCATAAGGTTTTTGCTAAATTCAAGATGGTGTTTGTACAATTGATAAAAGTATATGTCAAAATAAAAGTCTGCCCTTTGAAAAATATTTGCTTAATATCGTCAAAACGAAAATCAATATACAAAAACTGCATGACAGTTTTTTAGAAAATGGGTTCAAGATTGAGTGTGCCAAATTTCAAAGATTTAATGCAAGTAGTTTACGAGAAATAAACGACTTAAAAAATAAAAATCAAGAGAAACGAAAGCTTCGAAAACAGCATAAACGTGTGTAAATGATCGAACTTAGATTTGGGTTAAAATTACTCCTAACAAATGTAATAAAAAAACTTTTAAATTGAACGAAAAGACGAAATAGAGTTTTATCTATTGCATTCGTTTTTTTAATACATAATTTTAAAAAATGTCTTTAAATAGTTTTAGT
>JARFOD010006926.1:0-11573 GCA_031763545.1 Mopalia muscosa | reverse complement strand
TACAGTGTCAAGTGGACAATCCGTCGTCATTGAGTGAAATACCCTTGAGTACGACGGTAAACCCCAATCAAACAAACAAACAAACAATCTATAGTGATACTATTGCAATACACATGGTTACAATGTAGTGTAGTTGGCCACACTTAGGTAAAATTAAGCACAGAATTTCATCTATTGTCCTGTCTTTTCTTAATTTATTGCCAGTGGGGTTATATGTATGTGTATGTATATGTCTGTGTATATATATATATATAAATATATATATGTATATATATATATATAAAAATCGAACTGTTGGTCGACATTGACTGAACCGTCGGGGTACTTTTGTCGCCTAAGGTATATATGTACTGTCTCCTAAAAGTAAATGGTATTTTTCCCTCAAAATTTATTTGGTTTAATGTTGTGATCGTGGTGTTATGGTAGTTAAGATTGCGAGAATGTACCAGTAAAGCAGTTTCTCTAGATTCAATTCGAATTTCGCCTCTATTTTAACAACTTTTTGGGGGGCATGTATATGTTTACAGCAACCATTCGGTGCCAGTAAGTTTTTACAAAATTAATATACTTCCTAGATGTATATTACGTATATTTTATTGCATTTGGAATGCCTTTATGATTGTAGTTTTAAGAAGTATGACGACCAGGAAATATACAATGACCTTTTTTGTCGTCAGTATACTGCTGATTTTAAACACCGCTTGTAGACCTATCGGGTGTATATGTGTCCAAGTTCAAAGCCGTTCCCTTTTAAAACTTTGACTGCGCATGGCCGGTTATAAAGCTGGTGACAAGGTTAAAGCGGACAAGATGGCGACTGCTTTAAGCCGTGGGAAAAAAATGGTGAGTTTAATTCACATTGAGGCACTTTGGTAAGAAATGTATACAATGTATTTGGTCAGCTTATTTAAGCACGGACTATATGTACCCTCTGAGCATGACAGTCATCGTTATGGCGGATCGCTAGTAGCTCAGCACTGACTACGCCAGACTAACGAGAGCGGCCAGGCCGTGTGTTATCCATAGCTGATCGCCAGCAACACATGCTGTGGTGTAGACGGGATCAGTTCACTTCGCCCGATGTATTTTCCTTATAAACTGTGCTCTAGACGAGATAACTTCACAGATGTAGGTCTTTGTTTAGAATCTGCCTGTTGCCTGACAAAAAAATTATAAGAGCCTAAAGAAGCGATTCTCGATTTGAAAAAAATAGCGAAAATATTCGCCTTGATACTTATTTAGGCCTATGACATTGTAAAAACAACAACATTGAGTTTTTTTTTGGTTGAATATTGGACACATTTTTGTTAGTTGATCATGTCCTTCTAAATCAAGAGTAAATTAGCTTTTCTTTTTCACAGTTAGCTCAATGTATTTATCTTATTCCTTCCTCTTAGTCCTTCGTCTCGCCTATCTCAACCCATGGCACAAGCTGGAAATCGATACTTTGCTACATGTACCTCCGGCCCTTAAAAACTTATTTCTGATTTTTCTTTGATTTATTTTGGATAGCATTGACACAATAATCTAAATCCTTACTTTTTTAACGTGTAAATTAAATTTAATTGGAATTTCTCACCCAATTTGACAGGTCTGTGTAAGTTATTTTCCTTTGCAAAAATAAAATGGAAAACCGGTCCACAAAAATTTTCACCATGGTTTGGGGAAATAGGCGTGACGTATGGCTATGAGGGAGGAATTAGCCCTATACATTAGTTACTATCATTGGCTGTGGGTGTTGTGTGATCCGCACCATGTACAAACTTACATTATGTGCTAATGTACGCCAATCGGCAACTGACTTAAGCATTGATTAAAAGAGGTCCTAAAAATAGAACGGGAATCCCCAATCTACGGCTTGGTGTCGCTGTGATTTTTTATGACTGGCAGAAGTATTTTGCGGTAGAGTGACAGAGGTTTATGTACAAAGTTTGATAGAATTGTTGTGTTTAAAGTTTGTTTACATTTTGACAACGCCATTATGGCGAGTGCAGGTGGCAGGTGACTGAGGTGTCAGCTGAATCAGTTCTTGAGGAGATATTTGCTGATAGTGACTCTGATATGGAGGAACTTTCTGACAATGACATGGTTGAAGCCCTGTTAACATGACAGTGAGGGGAATACCTAAACTACCTGAAGTATTTAAACTATAATAAAATATAAATATTGTGCACTGTTAGTCGTCTGGAGATTGCAGGGCTTAAAATTTGTGACATTAAAACAATTTTTTTATTCTTTTCAGTTAAAAGCCAGCCTGAGTCGGGAAATGAGCTCCAATTCAAGCTTGGTACGCTTTCTTTTTCATATCTTTTATTTATGTTTCAACATTCTTCTGTCATTATAGTCAACATCATAAAAGGTTGTTGTTAAATTTGATTGTTTACTGTTGGAAATCTGACATAATTGTAACTTATTCAATAGTCAATACTGCTTCCTCTAATGTTCAATTGTTGCAGCTCACTTACTTTCATTTCATGCATACATTATCGTTCAATACATAAATCCAACTCCATTGATTTTAAGATTTTTTAAAAAATGATTACTGGATACAGGGGCAAAAACAGGTCTTATTTTACATGGTTATTATATGGCGCCCAAAATAAACGAGATCTAAAAACGCCCAAATTAAGGCCGGAAAAAGGCCCAAAATACGAAGAAAATATCCAGATATTTTAGTTATGCAATAAATTTACGATTTGTATTTACTTTTGGGATGGCTCACTATGGTGTCAAAAATTAAGGTTTTATTGATTTTGGTTTGATTGGAAATGTGCATATTTTTCACGGATATTTTAATCATCTAATTCAAAGTTTTACTAAACAATGGAAGACTTGATTTGATATATTTAAGATCTTTGCTATATGTGTAGTGTTGATAAAGTTTTTTTGATATATTTCTCAGAGACAGAAGAGAAGAAATATTGTCGATCCACGGAGTGATTGTTTAGGCTGGATTAAATCTGGACTGGACAAAGAAGGATTTCAGTTACAATACATAAATGATTACAAGGGTGAGTATGTCTTATTTAGCATGTTCAATAATATGAATGAATCAACATCAACTTCTTGTGTATCATAAGTGACATGTACATAGGTTAATAATTAACAATACATGTAAATCAGTCTCTTTAGCTGTGTTTGAGAAAACCTTAAGGTAAATTATAATGTCTCACAAAGTCTACCAAATGATTGAAAGTAATCCATTTGTTTTAAAAGGCTATTCCAATGATTATTTATTGAGATTATGACTATTATTTTTCACTCTAATCTCTGGTATAACCTCAGAATAAAGGAATAAAACAGCCACTTTTACTGTACCTTACGTTTAAGTAAAACTGTATTAGATATAGGAGTTATGAAATACATTTCACTATGCTCAATCAACATGATTATTTCCCAATAAATGTGAATTGAATGCTGATCATTGACATTCAACAGTATTGTAATTGTCTGTTCATTTATATCCATGACAGGCTATGGAGTGTTTGCAGCAAGAAATTTTTATCAAGGGGAGTTTCTCCTAGATTATGTTGGAGAGCGCCTGACTAGCACACAAGCGAGAGAAAGAGATGAAAAATACAGGAAAGGAAATACTGCAGGGTGCTTCTTGTACTATTTTACCTTTAATGGGAAGGAACAGTGGTAAGATATTTATTTATCTTAACTGCGAAATCTACACACCCAGTATTTCTGATAAAATTTGTCTCAACAAAATGTTAATATATTTCCTGATTGTTTGGCTATATCATATAGTGTGTGGCATGAAATACCTAACTTGTGAAGTACTGCATTCCTCAACCATCCCAGCCTTGTTGATAAATAGGCCTCCTCTTGGGCTCAAGTAGCTATGTTTACTTAAGTACAAGACTGAGAATAAATTGTCCCCATGTCCCAATTCAGACGAGGTGTTTGATATTCAAAGAAACTGCACAGAATTGTCAACATCTACAGGGACATCTTCCTTACTTTTAGTAAATTAGTCATCTAAAATTAAAGCCATATGCAAGGTGTGTTCCTATGATGTTTTTATGCTTGATATCATCAAAATTTATAACTTTTCAAAATTAAATTCTAGTGGCGATTGGTTTGAAACATAACAGACTAGACTTATAACAGACTTAATGTCAATAATAAGCCTATAGTTGTTACAGTGATGTTGCTAAATTTTCTCACTGTTGTATTGCTCTTGTACATGTAATTGATGTGCTTTTCATTCTTTATCCGGCAGCATTGATGCAACACATACAATTGGCAGACTGGGGCATATGGTGAATGATGCTCCATATAGCCACTTTACCTGTAACTCCAAGATGAACGTGGTTAACTCAAACGGCTACCCATATCTTTGCCTGTTTGCAACAAGGGACATCTGCAAGGGGGAGGAGTTATCTTTTGAATATGGGGATGAGGAAAACCTTTGGTGGAGATCTAAGTCGAATGTAAGTCTGTTGTAGAAATAGTTACAAGTGTAAGTTATAAGAGTGCCAAATACGGTCATGTAGATTTTTATAAGTTTTCTTATTTCTAAATCTGTTACTGTTAACTTAAATCATGCAGTCCTGTATGGATAAAATACTTGTAAATACCTTACAAGTATTTTAAAATTTAAAAAAAAATGTTGAGCGTACACTATAAAGGCGTCCAGAGTTTATTCAGGCATCAGAGACTATCAAAATACATAAAAAGTGAGACAGATGAATGCAGGAACGCCTAACTGGCTAAACCTACGTCAAACAATAATTTCAGACGTTTGCTGACAGTGACACTGGTGAGCTATTTTTTTTTTTTTTTTGTCATTGTTATTTTTTTTATGTCCAAATATGATCATCGGTTGCCAAGTTTTGTTTGTGTTTACATTATTTTCAGAAGATTGGTTTAAACTTTTTGCCTTATATGTTGTTAATTTTAATATTTGCTTAGTTTTTATAACCCTGGTCTGCTTTCAAAGAAAGTGGGCCGTATGATGTTCTTGGGCAGTCTGTCCGTTCGTCTGCCCACAAGTATTTGTCCAGGCCATAATTTGGAACCCTTAGTATAGTTCATATATCCTATACAGGTACATACATCCTTAAGCAAAGGCAATGTGTGTAGGTCATCACCCAAGGTCAAGGTCATTTTCCGGGTTCGAATTTGTGCTTATAGACATAAGTTCTAAAAACAATACTGGCATCGCTGAACATTTAGGTGCATTTGTGCATGAAGGCCCCTTCAAAAGGCTGATCTTTTGTACATTTTGTATTTGTCTCCATCGTCATATAGCCCACGGCCGTGGCTTAGTGGTAGCGAGTGCGATTCCTGAGCTGAACATGCTTCGATTTACCCTTCAAGGGTTCGAGTCCACCTTTCAACCATCAGGTATATGAGCGAGTCACATGTTGTGGCTCCTGCAATCGCGGTGGTGGTTTTTATGAGGTTTCCTCCTGGTTTTCCACTGTAATAAGGCGATGTACAGTGTGAAGTGGACAATCTGTCGTCATATAAGTGAAATACTCTTGAGTACAATGTTAAACACCAATCAAACAAACAAACAAACACTTTCTGGCAAAAGTGTTTTCCCAGGCCATAACTGGGGAGCTACATGTTTAATGATAATTAAACTCGTCAGCCCATGGTAAAAGGGGTACATTGCTATTGCCCTGGCTGGCTCTCTGTCTGTTTGCTTTTTTCCTAAACACTCAATATCTCCGAAATTACTTAAGCTTCATTCATCAAACTTATACATGTTATAGATCATGGGTGTTTTGTTGTTGATTGGTTAAAGTTTGAGTTTGTTTAATCAGTTATGCCTATTTAGTCAGTTACACCTAACAATACAGTTTCTGACATTGTTTCCTTGTGGATGAATCCCACAGCCACCAAAGCATCTCCTTACTGAGAGAATGGGCTAAAGGCAACATTTAGTTGTTCAGCACTTGACCCTCTGGGATAACCTGGAGAAAGCGTGCACTTTCGGTTGGGTAGGTCCAGGTTCGAACCTGGGTTGGTTCAGACTTAGGAATGATTACTCCTTCTCCCTCGCTTGGCACTCCTCATTAGGTAGGGTGGGCCATGCTGTCATATAGCTGACATATTGCTGTATGTCATTAGATGTCAAGCTCTCATGAATTCCTGTTTAGGGCTTAGAGGATTACAGAAACTTAAATATTTTTCTTTTTCTCATTTATAATTTAGGGATCCGGTTAATTTGGGCTTCAGTAAGCAGTGAATTAGTATCTTTTAATATACTACATGCACTTCTTTCAGATTATGATTCAGATCCATTTGGGTTAAATGACACAATACTGCAGAGCCCAATTGAAGACCAGCAGGTAACTTTGGACCAAATCCTTGAGAACGAAAACATGTCTGCCACACCAGATGATAACCCACAAGTCATTACTACCCTAGACAAAAACACAGAAATCAGTGCCACTCCAGATGAAAATCAGGGAGCAGCTACCACTCCAGTCATTGCCACTCCAAATGAGAAACGGGTATTGTCTGCCATCCCAGATGAGAGACCGAAAGTCAGCACCACTCCAGTGAAAAACTCAAAGGTCTGTGGTACTCCAGACCAGAACCTGGAAGTTTGTGCCACTCCGGACAGTAACCTGGAAGTCTTTGCCACTCCAAACGAGAACATAGAACTCTGTGCCACACCAAACGAGAACCTGGAAGTCTGTGCCACTCCAGACGAGAACCTGGAACTCTGTGCCACTCCAAACGAGAATGTAGAACTCTGTGCCACTCCAGACGAGAACCTGGGAGTCTGTGCCACTCCAGACGAGAACCTGGAAGTCTGTGCCACTGCAAACGATAACCTGGAAGTCTTTGCCACTTCAGACAAGAACCTAGAAGCCTGTTCCACTCCAGACGAGAACCTGGGAGTCTGTGCCACTCCAGACGAGAACCTAGAAGTCTGTGCCACTCCAGACAAGAACCTGGAAGTCTGTGCCACTCTAGACAAGAACCTGGAAGTCTGTGCCACACCAGACAAAAACCTGGAAGTTTGTGCCACTCCAGACAAGAATCTGGGAGTCTGTGCCACTCCAGACAAGAACCTGGAAGTCTGTGCCACTCCAGACAAGAACCTGGAAGTCTGTGCTACTCCAGACAAGAACCCACAAGTCCATATGAACTCCAACAAAGACCAGGGAGCAGTTGTCACTCCAGATGAGAATAGAAATGTCTGTGCCACCCTAAATAAGAATCAGGAAGAGCCTACAACCCCAGATGGAATCTTGGAAGTTCCAGATGTATTAGGAGTGAGTTCTACCCAGAACGAGAACAAAAAAGTGCTTGCTACTGCGGACAACCTTAGTGTGGACGAGAACTCATGTTCTGCACAATCAGATTGTTCTGCAGTCATACCTAACCTGGGTGTAAGTATATGTTTACATATAATCATTGATTATAGGAGTCCTTGATTTTTTTGTAAGAATTTTTCTTTTTCTTTCTTAACTTCATGTTGCTTTAAGCAATGAAATGGACAATTGAATACACTAATGACTTTTTTTTAGGAATTTGGATTTGTTATTGCAAACAGAACCAGGTTTTGAAAATCTAAATGTAAGAGTCCATTTTGGTATAAAACACAGATACATTATTATGGTTTACAAGTTTTAGGTTTATTAACATAACAGGTTTTGGTCTATATCCTAAGACCGGTATTAAGCAATTGACTTTTTAGTTTATAAACATGCAACAAAACGGTCTTTGGATCTAGATCAAAACCTTGCTGTTAATAAAAAGATGTAACTCATAAAAATGTGTCTGTATCTGAAGGTTGTACTATTTTTCCAGATAAATAATTGTGAAATTCTTTGAAAAATTATTGCATTACTTTGATACATATGATGTTGACCTTGGCATGCATGGCATGTTTATCTTTTTTTATTGTTTTCCTTTTCAAGCAATTTCTTCATCAAGCAAATATTGGACCAGTTGACATACAGCCTAAAAAAGGTCAGTCTTCAAAGCAGTTACATTATTTCTGTTTCTGTTTATTCCTGCTTAATACATTTTTTCTTGATGACTTGCTAGTTTTACCTTTGGTATTCTCACTTTCTCAGCCACTTAATTGATTGTTGCCTTATAAATTTATAGTATTCTTGATGTATCACAAAGCCTGAATTCTCATTTGTTCCATCCTTTCACTGCCCTAAACCAACTGATCTTGCTAGCCTATCTTTATCATCATATAGTGGGCTGATCAAATCACTTTGATGGTAATCTATCTATTTGTAAACTTGGTCTTGGGATTAAGACACCTTCGAAACTATATGTCAGATCAGGTTTGTATTTCTCACATCACTGAGGTCTAACTGTACAACATGATTTGTTTTCAGGCCTGTGCTGTTATGGCTAACAGTTGAACAGGTTAATCTGGTGCTCGCCCAAAGTGAAATTTGGGAAACCCAGTGGTTACCCAAAGTCACACCAACAGTTAAATTTGTGTCTACCCAACCTGTTTTGGGTTACCCAACAAGATTTTAGATAACCCCTTATAGGTTACAGAAGAAAATGTTACAGCACAGGCCTGTGTTTCCATATTCAAAATTTACATCTTTTTGACATTTTAATTTTTGAATATAATCTAGTAAATGCTGCATGTTAATCTGAGAAACTTATTTTGGGATCAGGTGCACACTTTACACATATGTAACCCTTTTCCCAGCTTCAAAACAGCTGTCTGCGGGCCACCTTGAAATAATTTGTGTTCGGAAATCTCATAAAGTAGTTATTAAACCAGATTTATTCTTTACGCATGATTTCCCCTAAGATCTGGCTGTTCTTGGTGTGATATTCATGGCCCTGCCACCTGTAACTTTTTTTTTGTGATCTGAAAGTTTCAGAAACTGCTTCAGAGTCTAGGATCATATTTCACTCATAACTTTCCCTTAGGGTATTTTTTCAGATATGAACATTCAAACTTGCTGTGTGGCCACCGATTTGATGTAAGTCATCCTATAAACATTAAGTTTGAAAAACAGACAAAAAATCAATAGAAAACTGAAGTGCTTTGTGGTTGATTTGTTAGCTCATATTGAAAATTAGTGATAACTGTAAGCTCAAGAGCATTTCATTATCAGCTAGTTGCAGGTGTAGCACTCAGTGTCTTCCTTGAAACCCATTTCTGAATGATAACTGTATTACAAGCCTACACCCAAGACTGATTTCAAAAATGGTTAGGGCCAAGATTCATTCACAGATTGCTCTGTTAGTTAATACTACCATGTCAGAAATGTTAGTGAAGTATACAATACTTTTATACTTAGTATAATGTACTTCATGTTGAGTGGTTCTCTGGTGTATAATCTTTTTTTGATATGCTTTTCTTGTAGATTTCATGTGTGTGATTTGTAACAAGCATTTTAAGAATCTAGGAGGTTTGACAACACAACGAAACACACATTACATTAAAAGGTATTATTGTATTTCTTTCTGATTTTTATTCTTCACTAAATGTGTTCAATATAGATCAGGTTCCCAAGAAATCCACACTTTTGCTTTTCTAAGGCGAAAACAGCTTTCGTATTAGATTAGAAAAAGAATTAGATTATTCTAATTTTAAAGGAAAGAAGGAAAGTTTGTAGTCCTTTATTGATGGCAAAATTTGACTTAAGAAATCTGCCAGTTTGGCTGTTAACCCTTTATAAAATTCCAGTTTATCATTACAAACATAATTCCTTTTTTTGGTAGAGTGGACGCACACAAACAATTACAAAATTAGTAATTTAGTTATTTCTGTAAACTAGGATGTGTCTGGTCAATCATGGTACAGTAACACCATGTACGTTTTTGTGAATCATTACCCAAACTACATGTTATGAACAAAGTTTGCACTGAAACTAAAAATAAAGGATACTTTCCTCACTACAAATAACCACGTTTTTGCGGCGAGAGATACACCATGACGCTTTAAGTTGATGCCATGTGGATATAACATTAAGAATATGTGAAAGTTTAATTTCTAGAAGTATTAAACATAATACAGTATTTTATGTATTATGACTAAAAGGATGGACCTTTCAGTTAGACTATAACCCCTGTCAACTTGTCTTAAGTGCTACTTTTTGTTTTGTATATCTTTGACTGCCAGAGACTCACAATTACTACTGTGTACAATGACTGTCCACAGACATATGCTATGCCTGCCTTTATGCAAAGGTTTTTACATTTGACTGTTGTCAGAACAGATTACATGTTGTTGCTGGATTTCTATATCTAAACATATCAGAATTACATTGATACATGTATATACTTTTTGTTTTCACAGCTGGAGTGAAGTATAAGAAGCCATCAAGACCTTGTCCATTTTGTGGAGTGATTCAGTCTCGCATGACTAGACATATTGAATTAAGGCATTCACAAATCCTGAGGTTTGTGAGGCGCTAAATCTTCCAAAAGGGTCTACTGAATTTGTAAAGTGGGGTTACTTAATTTCATGGATAAACACAACAATGATCTAATGATGAAAGATTTATTTAATTTAAACTATCTCAAAGGTGACTTCATGAATTAACAGTGATTATTCAACTGTGACAATAACAGTGTCATAACAGTGAATAAATAATGGTGGCTATAACGGTGACTTTACAGTGACTGACCAATACACAGAATGGCCGTATGAAGATATAAAAAAGAAACAGAATCAATTTACATACATAAATGTTGAAGAAAATAATGATATCATAACTCCTGATATTGAGAAATAAAACAGATTACAAGTTACGAATGTTTAACACACGTGAAACAAGCACAGCATATCTCAATTGACATGGTAAAGTTTACATAAGTATTTAACTAAGAATTAGGTTCAAACATAGTATTGGCATTTACCATTGAAACACTTGGTATGTTATAAGAAAAATATAATTTGATAACACAGTTATTCACTGAAATTATATGAGCAATGGCATCAACTAGATGGCAATTATTTAAGTTTCACAATTAAACAGTTATTTAGTTACAATTATTCATAAAAATGTTAATGAAGTCAAAATGGATACATTGTGACATAGGGGGACTACACGTCACATGACTTTACTACCTAATCATAATCTATCACCACAAGCTAACACAATGTGAACCATTACAAAGTATAATATTTAGTACCACACAATAAACCTACAATGCAGATATGGTTTATATGCTAGTAATTAGTATTAGACTCTAGATTTATGTATTACCTGCACCATTGGCGATGCAAATAACATTATACAATAAGCACATAACCAATGTAATATAAGACACCATAATCATTACTCACTAAACTATACCATTCAACATTTACTATGAAAAAATACACAAGATTATCTTAACTGTGGTAAGTTAAAGATTTACATTATGATGTCATATTGTGTAATATAGATTGTATTCAAATGTTACACCAATGTCTTAACGCAGGTGCTATTTAATACATATATTACATAAACGCAAAAATCGGATTGATTCACTTCTCAAGTACTTGTACAGTTACAGTACATCTTAAGCCTAGCGTATGTCGAAGTTACCTCTTGTGAGAACTAGTTCTGATCAGTTTCAGTGGACCAGTTGACGATCGACGGCAACTAATCAGTCGTAGCCTTGAA
>JARFOD010006915.1:0-11574 GCA_031763545.1 Mopalia muscosa | reverse complement strand
CTCGCCTCTTACGATCCACCGAGGAAGCCGAGGGAGTATTCTGCAGGGCCATGGCCCACCCGCTCCCTCACGGGGCGACAAAATTTGAGAAAATATGAATTTAGACGAACACTGCAAACACAGGCCTGCATTAAAAAAATTTATTTAGTTTTGTGGACATCCATTTTAAGAGCTCACACCGTAAGCATCCTATGGTGAAACGGTTGAGTTTGATAAATTACGGTCCAGAGAGTGAATTTAATGTAAATGGGGAGTATGCATCCAATTAGAGGGAGGCATCTAGATGGGTATTTACCTCAGGACCAGAATTGAATTAAAAACAGGAACATTCTGGCACGTTTTTTTAAAGAAGGTAAGAAAAAAAAAGTGTACACTAGTCTCGGATTGGTTACCAATTTTGCTTTTGCCTGCAGCAATTCTCAATCAACTTTGCATTTTTTCAGGCAGTGTTTACAGACATCTAATATTTTAATTTAAGGCAACAAAACTTTTATTCTGAGTCTAAAGTAATTTTCAATTCACAAAAAAAAAATCTTAAGCAATTTCCCCAAAACACTTAACCTTAACTAATCTCCAGTCAACAACACACTGTAAAGCCTAATACTTTCTCAATTCCGCCCCAAAACTCTTCCTTACATATATCCACTCCACACAAACTCTCAACCTAACTAGACAAAACTATTAATATAACATTATTGCATTCTCTTAAATTTTTTTTAGCCGATCATCACCTTCATTCCACTAAAAAAATGTTAAGCTAATATTATCTCCAGTCAAAGTGTTAGCCAGACATCAAGAAGAGATTGTCTCAAATCACCATTTTCACATAAATGAGGGTGTCTCATTTTGAATTTTCCCTACATGTATGTACTATGTTAAATTTGATTGAAACAGGCTTTTTTAAAATTCTTAAAGTAACTTGGGTGTCTCAAAAACACTGAGACTCACATCCGTGGGACACTATCTGGTGTACAAAGAACTTTTATGGTAACATTATTCCAAGAAAAACTCTGAATCTAACATAAACTGTATTCCGTAACAGTTGCCTTTACATTGCAGTGTATATCCCTATGAATTTATCTCCATTCCACAAAAAAACTCTTAGCCTTATATTATTTCAGTTTTAACAAAATCTTTTAACAGAAACCTTTTAGGAAAAAAAAACCAACAAAAAAAACACCACTTAGCCTAACACTCTCTTATTCCACAAAGAACTTTATTCCTACATGTAACATTATCCCCTTTTCACAAAAATCTCTTACATAACAGCCTAGATAACATTCAAATTTTAAAGTTAGTTTCATTTTACACCCAGTAAAATTCAAAGCCTAACATTATCCCCTTTTTACAAAAAAACTCTTAGCTTAGATAACATTCAAATCTTAAAGTTAGTTTCATTTTACACCCAGTAAAACTCAAAGCCTAACATTATCCCCTTTTTACAAAAAAACTCTTAGCCTAGATAACATTCAAATTTTAAAGTTAGTTTCATTTTACAACCAGTGAAATTCAAAGTCTAACATTATCCCCTTTTTACAAAAAAACTCTTAGCCTAGATAACATTCAAATCATCAATTAAGTTTCTTTTCGCATCCAATAAAACTCTAAACCTAAAATAATGTCTATTTAATAAAATCCTAGTAGTCTGAATTAATCTCCATTCCACAAAGAAGCATTAACCTATTTTAATATCAGGTATGCACATTTTTTTTAACCCAAAGTAATTCCCATTTAAAACAAAAAAACTCTTAACTTAAAAAGTTAACTGCATTTCATTGAAATCTTAACCTAGAAGTAGCTTATTACAAGCCTCATGTTCAAATAAACATCATAGCCAGCCGTATCACTATAGACACTACAGCTAGTCACACATAAAATGTTTATATTTGCCTTTCTGGAATGTTCCCTTGGTGATCTTGATAATACAGAAGACTGGACAAAAAACTTATTCAATATCGTAATCTGGAATGTGATCGTTATAGCCAGACCTGTTCTGAAAATGGACAGAACGGGGTTTCCCCATGGGGAAATTTGCAATTGCCACTGATTTTGCCAAATTATCAATGAAGATTGTATTATAAAGCAATTTTGCTTTATTTTTCACAAAGGCACATTTATGTATTTAAAAAATCCATAAACCAGGGGAAAATGCAAATGTTAAAAATTTTTTAGAGGACTGATTTGAAGGTTTTGCCAGAGAAGATTACAGAACAGGCCTGATACATGTAGCTAATGCTTTGGTTAACCGGAGTATACAGAATCAGTGTCAAACCAATGTAAACTGTAAGGTTTTATATACTGTTTGTTAACCCATGGGACACTGAATACCTTATCAAATCATATCATTTCTATCTTTTTTCATGATTGATTGTTCGATTGATTGATTGATTGGTGTCTTATGTCATGCTTAAGGGTATTTTACTCATATGACCATGATGTATTCCAACAATAATTGACACTAACACAACCAAGATGTGAAGCGTTTCCATAATGATGGAAAGATTATTTTCCTCCAGTATAAAGACAGCATTGCTATTATTCCCTTTTTTTTAATAAAAGTAAGAAAAACTTGCATTCCTCTATAAGGGATCAAATAGTAATCTAGGGTGTACAGACTCACTGCCGTGAAGGACCTTCCAATCTTTTGTGTATTAATGTGGAGCGAAGAGACGTACTGTCAAATCAGATCTTTTGTATTATTTTTACTTTGTATCTACTGCATTTGACTTATCAACAGTCACCATAAATATAAACTGACACACTGTTATATATTCTACACAAATATATACTGGGATTTGTATTCAATATGTGACTTACCTTCAACTCCACCAGGAAAATTAAACTCTGCTGAATTGGGTCGGCTTCCAATACTATGGATAATCTTGCGAGATCTTGTTGTTACATCGTCAAGGAGTGGCATGGCCGGGGTAAAATCACTGGCCGGACTATTTGTGTCCGTATCAGAGTGATATACAATACATACTCCTCTAGGAGTATCACTAAACTCAATGTCCGAGCGACGGGAATAGATTTCAGGAAGGGTGGCACTACCAGACATAACACTGTCTGGGGCTCCGACAGAATAGCCAGCACCTTCAAGGAGCTCCTGACGACTGGGAACCCAATCACGGGTCCGCTGTTCACGATACTCCACATCATCTGAATAAGGATCATCATACTGAGTATAATCATCATAGACATGCCGCCGAAACTCTTCCTGTTTATGAGCAAGGTATTCAGTAGAGCTGTAGTTGGCTTGGACAGTGGCGTAATCCTTGGCCATTTGGTGCCTTGCCAGTAATTCCTGAAGTAGTCTATAATCTTCGACTGAATAGGGGTCCTGTCTGGGCACTTCATCGTCCAAGGGGCGGATGATCCCAGTAGGAATCGGTCTCCCTGAGGTGTTAGATCTATACTGAATAGGAATATCATCATAACTATGATATAAGGTTTCTGGGTCTCGATTTAATCGCATCAATTCATGCTGTAATCTGGCAGTCTCTTCTAATTGGCGTTTCCGTTTGTTAATCTCCATCTGTAAGACATATTTGCGTTCTTCTCGTTCATAGGAGTCCTCCTCGTCAGGAATGAATGATGACCGACATTCAGCCAGGTGAGGATCAGAAACACTCTCTAACAAGGAAAATCTATCTATTCCTGAGTAATTACAATAATCCGGCTGAAGTCTATCAGCAGACATGGACTTACCACTTAAAGAGATCTTACCACTAGCAACAGGCTTAACTTTGTGGTACCTGGAGTTCATTGGTTCTGACCTTGAACTCTCTGCATCACTGTGTCCTGACTGAGAGCTGTCGTCAGTGTGATATCTCTCTTGACGCTTCCCGGGTACAGGTTCGTCTAACTTAGACTGGAAAGAGGCTTCAATGTCTTTGTCTTCCTTTATTGGAGAAAATTTAACAATAGAAGGATCAGATGCCTGTCTTCTGTGACGTGATCGCCTTTGAGGGACTTGCGAAGCCCGCGATGGAGACATGGATCTCTGCGTTTTTCTCTGAACATCAGAAGTGGTGAGAGAAGGGGGAGTCCTTCGTGCAGGAGACTCGGATCGCGTCCTGTGGACCACCTGCCCAGCTCTCAAATCACATGGAACTAAAATCCTCCTGCCACCTCGCGGAGTTGGAATCGGGGCCTGAAGAGCAATGGCTTCACTAAGTTTAGCTAACTTAAGTTGTTCAATCTGATATTCTAATGCTTTTATTTCTTCTATTTCTTCCAGTTGTTTCCTCCTCCTTTTTGTAGCAGATTTTAACTCTTCAATAATTCTACGCTTCAAAGACTTCATGGCAGAAGTGATTGGAACACCATATATGCTATTTAAAGAGTCTATAAACAAATCACTCTCATCCAGGGAATCCTTAAGAATCATGTCCACATCCTTCTCAACAGGAAACTTTCTTGTTCGTACAGGCTCAGTCTTCACTCGTTGCTTTTCCTCAAACTGAGCAATAGCTTCACTAACTGATGGACCCTTCGTCTCAACTGCTGGTTCATCTTCCACTACTCCATTATTTCTACAATACTGTTCTGCCTCTTCGATGATACGCTTCACTTCTTTATCAGCTGCTTCCCTCATCATAGTTGTCACTAAATTATCCTCCTCTTTAACAGTATTTATTTTAGAAATGTCTTTTTGGCTTGTAGGTTTTATTGCATTAGACGTTTTGGTTGCCATTTCTTTAGAAACAGTTCCTTTCGAGGGAGTGTCTTTATGTAGTGAAACTTTTGCACCAACACTTTGTGGTTTTCGTTTAGCAGGCAGTGGACTTGAGCTTGTCTGCTTTTTTGCTGTCTTTACAGGTGGTTTTGTTTCTGTATTGGCCTTTTTATCACTAAGTTTTTGGGTAGGGCTTACGGGTTTAGTTTTTGAGTCAAGCTTTCCAGTTTGTTTTGAGGATTGTCTCGGAGTTTTACCAGATTCATGGGGTTTTGTTGTTTTATCAGGAACGGGCGGTGGTTTGTGTACTTTGGTAATCTTGGGAGCTGTTGCAGGCTTGGATGGTGTTGTTGATAAACTTTCTTTCTTCGTGGATACCACATGCACTTCTTTAGATGCAGACTTTGCTTCCATATCTGGTTGTTTTGAAAGGCTTTTACTTGTCGCTGATGTTTCAAGAGAGGATGTTAAAGAAGTTTGTGTTGAGGATGAATCAACACTAGTAGATGTTGACTCAAACGAACTATCTGTGCTTTCTGATGAGGGTACTGAAGGCAAGCGTCTACGAATCTTTTTAGGCTTTTCTTTCACAGGTGGCGGCTTTACTGATGGGGTCTGAAAAAAAATAATACGTTCACATTGTTATTGTATCTTATATTATACTGGAAAGTCAGCTTTCTTTTCTATCAGCAATTGTACAAAAGTGTATTATAATTTTCACCTGTACAATTGATTTGATTGAGCTTATAAGCTGAATTATTTCAGTCATATAAAATATTGTATGCTACCCCTAGATCGCCAGAAATGGTCTTTCTTTCCTGTGATTTCATGATTGCATAGAAGTATTTGAAGAAAAAAAACACAGGACATTTAACATGGTCAATTCAAAACTAGAATTCCTTCATACAATGTTACAGACTCCTGAATGTCTGTAAAAATACAGATAGATTCTAAGTGCATATAAGCTTTAAAAACCATAACCCTTGTGATGGTGACCCTAATCGAAGGCAACTATTTATAAAACTCAATGCTCACTGTGAAAATGTGTAATCCTAGAATTGTGTTGGATGTAGAGGAACACATATTTTGAGATTACTGGCTACTGTATTATTGCATGCTTATTGTCATTAAATCCTTAAAGTCTTTGTGTTGTTTGGTATCAATCATGTCATTTGATCTGTTTAGCTACTGAGCTATTTCATGCCAATCTCCACATACAAAATGTCTTAGAATTCACTTTACAAAATGCAATGAGAAAGTAGAGCTTGAATGAAATAATGCAACTTGCTTAGGCCTTAAAATCATCAATAACATTGCCAAATGCATTTCTTTGATTGTTTGTTTGTTTGATTGGTGTTTAACCTCGTACTCAAGGGTATTTCACTTATATGATGACGAATTGTCCACTTCACACTGTACACAGCCTCATTACGGTGGAAAACCGGGAGTAAACCTAGTAAAAACCAACCCCACGATTGCCGGAGCCACAACATGTGACCTGCTCATATACCTGATGGTCGAAAGGCGGACTCGAACCCGTGAACGGTAAATCGAAGCATGTTCAGCACTTGCTACCACTGAGCCACGGCCGCTGGCCACGACATCTGGAGTCGTCCATGCATGTATATTTATAGCTATAAGTAATCTAAGTGATTGGTGTGACGACAACTTTAATATTATTTCGCTCATAAATTATGACCGCGAGCCACGCCACTGGCAAGACACAAAAACCGGACCCAAAACAAGAGCGTTACAACAGATGGGTGTAGCCTGACTCGGTCTCGACACCACCAGGGTGATGTTGGACCACCTGTGCAGTCAAATAGATACCAAATACCTTTTATCGACATAACCATTAATGAACAAACAATGTTATTTTCGGTCATGGCGCTATCCAGTTACCATCTCTCATAATTAAACTTCAGGTATTTACTGACTTTTGACATTTGATGACCTACTGCAAGTCATTGCTTTAAGTGAAATCGAGATACGGACTTTTATGTTGCACAAAGATAAATAATAAAATTATTTATGCTAGAAACAAAGCTCCATGACGTCAGCCCGGGGCTATGTTACTGGCTGAACGTAGTACATCCTAACTTATTTAATAACAAAAACAAGAAAGATATAGAAACAAAGTCCCACATAATATCATAAGAATTAAGGCGTCGTTTTGACATTAAGGGAAGCAACAGTTTATACAGATCGCATGAAACAAAAAAAAAATAAAAAAATATTCTAAAAGCCAAACATAGGATATCTCTCTCTACGTCCCTGGTAACAAAATCATGTTGTAATAATACCCCACAAGAGGAGTATATGGTGCGGAACACACTTTATAAAGTCGAATTCACAGTCTACGTAAGTGCAAGGAACACATGAAAACGGTAAGCCGTATCAAAGCACCACGTGTCAAACAGTAAGAGCTTTTTCAAAATGAAGTGTTTATATAAAATTATGTTTTGCTAAGTAATATATCACAAATAAATAAATTTATTGAGCGGCTAGACTATACTTTTCAGCTTGAATATCTATACTTTAGTCGTGATCAATAAGAATTTGGCAAAATTTCACACCTCTTAAAATAAATATGGTTTATTTTTCATTCGGTGTACACTTTATGTCAAAGGTTCGTACCAGATCATAACCTGGTGATTTAAGGCACGATGACACTGAATTGCGGGTTAGATCTTTCAAAAGATCTGTTTTACATGATTGCCGTGATAATATCACGAACTAGTTAAACATCTTTCAACTCACAGTCTGTACTATACAAACAAGGCCCTATATTTGTATCAGTCTGAGTTTTGATTGTAAGAAGACGTTACCGTGATATGTTTGAAGTACCTTTAGGACAATAAATCAAATAATTTATCAATTAATACACATTTGGCAATTTATGGACACATCTTCACCGTCATTTGTGCGTCACATATTATTTTACAGAAAACCGAATTACAATTTATCACTGCACTTTGATATAGTTCGTTTCCAAGACGACGATGCTTTTTTCCGTCTTTGTGATACCTTATTTTGCCATTAAATCACCTGTGTGTACCTTAACAAGCCCAACTGGAAGCAAATGTCTCCTTAAGATTAACTTATTTGTATAAGCACACTGTCCATCACTATCGACGGCCGAGCTAACATTTTTTTTATAGTTATGTCAAATACGGTTAGTATAAACCAAATATACTGTGTAAGGTAAGTGAGATCATGATCCTCATGATGAAGAAGATAGGAGTAATGTTAGCAGCATGTTCTTTATGACAAGTAGCACCATAACCAGGAAATAACTTATGTCTTTTTTGCGTTGAGCATTGTCAAGTGCTAATTTAGTTAGTGTATATACGTACCAATTTATGATATATGCCACTATGGAAGTGTTGATCAGTGATATCCAAATTAATACACCCTTATCACGCTCACAAGTTTCGGTGTCCCTACACCAGCTAAAGTTGATCAGCAAACCTTTTAGTCAGAATTAAAAGCTGCTTAGCGACATTGGATATTTTAAAATCTTCAGCCTAAGTGAATAAATGTAATCCTGTGCATATAACATTACAGTTAATTCGGTACCAAAATTTTTGTTAACTTACTCCCAATTATATTCTAAGTATTGCGTTCGGCCTACTAAAGTATTTTTCGCTTTCAATTTGTCCTGTTGCTAATACATCGGGTCTGACGGGGAAGGTGTCCTAATATCAGATGACAGGTATTCGAAGAAAAAACAATTGAAAAAAAATATTATACAAAAGAATAATTAAGTCTCGCTTGTATGTATATTCAAACGGCTGATGTTTTATTGTTGTCTTTCGTAGCGACCAGTAAAAATATAAACTATAACAGTAGTTTTGTGGGGCGTGCAGATGTTACAACCTTGATCATTATTTTTAGCTATGAGTTGTTGTTCTTATCAATACACAGGAATGGACTGACGTATTAATAGTTTTACGGATTAAAAAGGTTACCTTACGTCAACATTGGCTGATTAGCTTAAATAGGTAATTATGTCCAAAGTTTTGAGTGGCAAACAGAAACAAAGTACTAAAGAGACACAGGCTGGTTTGAACAAGCCCCAAAGGTTAACCGCCAAAAAGCATTTCTATAGTCACGATTGGAGAATGCATATATAAACGGATTAATGACAGAATTGAAATAGCCCAGCCAGGTCAGGATGACAAACAAAAGTTCACTAACTTGGCAAGACTGGCAAAAAGCACGTAAAACATACACAATGAAGAAAGGAAGCCAGCAAAGAATGAAACCTCCAACGACCATTGCTAATGATTTGGCCGTTTTACCCTCTTTGAGTATAAGCGCCTTTTCAGCTTTGCGCACATCCTTGAATTTATCGGCGCCAATATTCCGTCTTAATGGCCTAGAGGCGCTTGAATAGCTTTTATACGGACTGTCAAACTGCGAACCATTTTCGCGAACACAAGAGGCACCATCCGCATTAAATGAGGTCGTGGCATGATTAGCAATAGTACATCCAGGTAAGTTTTCGAATGATCGACTCCGGCGACAAGTTCTGCCGTTCCGTGATACATATGAATTTATTTCTAAATTTCGCCTGGAAGAAATATGTCGATTCTCCATAATCAACAAGACATTGTTTTCGTCGCTGTTACTGGACTCCGTTTTCTTCGTTCGACTTCTAAGTAAGCTACGACGATACGGTAACAGCCTTTTCTCTCTGTCAAAAACTATTTTGTAAATCCTGGCGTAAACAAAGACCATTACAAACATAGGAATAAAAAATGAACCACTGGCTGAGTAAATTATATATCCAGGATCTTGAGTTAGTGCGCACTGATCGAAATGCTCGTATCTGCCACGTTCTTTCCATCCCAGAATTGGAGGGCAGGTAACAATTATAGAAGCACACCACACAACGAAAATCATCACCAAAGCTAACCGTTTACTTCTTTTAGTAGCATAAAGCAGCGGTCTGGAAATGGCCAGGTATCTATCTAAACTAATACAGCACAGGTTGAGTATGGAAGCAGTACACAATAAAACATCAAGCGAAATCCACATATCACAGACAGTAGCGCCAAGAGGCCATATCCCCAACAGTTCCACAAGAATAGCCAAAGGCATAACAGACAATGATAGTAATAAATCGGCCGTTGCTAGTGACACAACAAAACAATTAGTTACGGTTTTTAGTCTCCGTGATGAAGCAACTGCCAGAATAACAAGAATGTTCCCAAACAGTGCCACCACGTCAATAACCGATAAAAGAATTCCAATACAAACAAGGCGTACAAGATTCAACTTTTCAGAAGTGTATCCATCGTCCGCTTCTTTTGAAAAATTATCAAAACTTGTGTTGGAATCCAGCGTAAAATTGAAAAAATCTTCAAACGATACGTTGTCATTGTAGAAATCGATCATAGTTTCTTTAACTGGAAATGGCGTCTTCTCCTATTCATAGCTGGGAAAGGTCTCATGTGAATTTACTCTCGATTTTCAAAGACCAGGAATAGCCAGAAAGCTGTAACAGCGGGGAAAGTTTTTCGCTCTCTCCGCGTGTCTGTTCCGTCTTGTGTTTCCCCTGTCTGTCGATGAATGTATAGACGTGTCCCTTCGAAGAATCGATAGGCTAAACTTCGCCTGTCTGAGTCTCTTTCACCGGCGGACCTTATCCCCAAAGGACATCGACCAGCCGTACTTGAAGCTCATCATAAACAGTAACATTAGTAATCTTCGACACAGCCACTGGTTGAAATGTAAATGTCCAAGTCTTTGCTTTCGGTGGTTGGCTCAAACTGACAGTAGCAGAAACGAGCGAGAAAGCCCAGGTGATTCAATTCAACACGACACGTCTGAAGACTTCGGTCGTCCGGAGCAGCATGTCTATCGAAGCGGTCGTGGAGACATACTCTATGTCAGAATTACTATTGATAAATCATAGTGCTGGGTCGGATGGCAAACAGCTTGTACTGTTCGTTGTCGTTCGCTTGTGGAATTATTTTTATTCCCGCGCACATTGCCGAAATAATTGACTTAGGCGAACCAGATGTAACCTATCTGGCTTAAACAAATTGAATCGAAATCTTCAGAGCAAATTCTATTCGGACTTTCTGTCAGATTTGTACGGCTTCTTCTTTTCTTATGCCACCTTTTACTGCTCGGGAAACTGACAGACGTGTCGCAAGGGGTGTGGAATTAAAAAAACTGTTGGCGATTTTTTTATCGATTCTAGACAGTTCAGAGCATTCTACTTAACTTATTGCCTAATCGATCGACCCCTTCAACGACTCAGTATTAATTATTTTATACAATTCTCTATTACCGGGAACAAAAATAAAATCGCTTTGTTGTATAAACAAGTTAATGAATGAGCAATTAATCTCGTTGACATAAATTTTAATAGAACATTTATTCACATTAGATACTGTGGGATATACTTATTTGAACCGTTAATACGATGGGAGGGGGTAGTTTGAATAATTGATATACCAAGGACATCTGTACAATTATTAAGGGTATTTTTTGCATATATTTCATTTGTAATAATATTTAGATAACATTTCATGGCATCATATCAAATCGCATACCAACATAGACATAGCAGGGTTACATGTACTTGCGTATCCAATCAAGTTAATGGACATTAAGTGCTGGTAGCCAGTCTCTCTATATAACTATGGATTCATCAAGTTATCGTTGTAAAGTGCAAGTATTTTTCCCATTTTGACGTTTTGACATACTTAAGCATAAGTTTGGCAGGATATGAACTTGACATAATAACGTAATATTCACAATAAATAATTCACATGTTATTATTATATCACCAGGCGAAATATTCCAAGAAGACGTCCAATGGTTGTTAAATTGGACAAAAATCAACATGTGTGGAGCGTGGCACCTGTGGATTTTTGTCC
>JARFOD010006904.1:0-11574 GCA_031763545.1 Mopalia muscosa | reverse complement strand
TTCTTTGGTCTTAGCTAAAACCTGTCTTAAATAACTTTGAACAACGGTCTTAAGTACTTGGATTAGCTAAGACCAGCTTAATGAATTTGAGCCTGGTTTAACTTTAAACCTGGCTTAAAGTTAAGACACTTTTGAACAACCGGCCCCATAACTCCACACTGAAAGGCCAGATTTTAGGTCAATATCACACAAAATGATACAAGGAAGATACTATCAGCTCTGTTCACTATACACATATTACTCCAGCTAGCTGTATACAGACACACTAATTAACTTCCGTCGGCATCAGCCATGTAAAGTCTTCTGTAATGAAATATATTATTGGAATTTCTATGAAATTTTATGAAAATCTATGAATAATTAAAATGATATGAAAATGTGTGCATATGAATTATGCTTTGAGTGCAGCTATAGCTTTCTGTCCTCCCATAATATTTCTCTAGTGATGTCACTTTGGTGTGATTCCAAAAATGAGAAATACCATCCTACTACTAATTGATAAAGGATACTAGTTCTCCAAGGAGTCGATTTCATTCTGTCTTTCTTTTGATTGAATTTCTCTCTGTTCACGTGCATATCGTCTCAGTTCCTTAATGTTCTCCTTCTGGATGTCCAGCCCATCACGGAACAATTTCTTAAACATCTGAAAGAAAAAAAATGACTTGTTATTCTGGGATTTTATTTTGATGATAAAACTTTTAAACACGCTGGCTACAGCTTTTGAAAGGTTTTTATGTTGTTAACACCCTTTTACTCTCAACAAATGATAAATATATATGCGAGACTATCGAAAAAAGTCTTTATTTTATATATATCCCTTGCATTACTATCCTTGATAGAGTTGTTTCAGTTTATTTGACAAGAGTTTACCATAGTTATTTCACTCCTATAACTGCATGCCAGATCAAAGGGTAAAAACAAACAACACTTTCAATACCAGTGGCAATGAGCAAAGAGGAGATAATAACCGCTACACTATACAAACAGATCAGCTTTATGATCAGCTTCATGATGTCCCTTAGCTCTAAGGGAACAGGAAGCTCATTCCCAACTGTCCACCAGATGTTTTTTGAAAGGGTTGAAATGTTCTTCTGACTTTGCAAAGGTATTATATCTATAACTGAAATATACAGCCCTATTAGGGCTCTTATACAATGAAAATTGACATTTGCTAGCCTGGAAGCTTTACATGTCTGAAATATGAAGAACGTTAAAATGCAAATTTGAGAGTTAGACATATTTTTGGCACACATTTTGTTAGGACTAGGATAATTATTCAATTTCTAAAATATTTGAAAACTATTATTTTAAATTATTATTACCAGTACTTTCTTGACCTCACTTATGATAAACCAATTATAACCTGGTAGTCTTGCTATCAGCCCTGGGAACCAACCCCTGTCCTTGCACTCTATCACAATTTTATTTAACTTAAATATTGTTTAACTGACAATCATGTTTTCACGAGGACAATTTTCTATAATAATGATAAATTTACAAAGTCACTCCCTTACCATTTCTTCTTTAGTTCGCCGTTTCAGCATTTTAGCCCTTGACCGGACTTGATATTCATTATAATATTTACGAGCTCTGGCCGATTGCATCCGTTTTTCATGTATCTTATTTTTTATTGATATCTCCTGCTCACGTTTTAACTTCTGTTCTCTCTGCAAATAACACAAATACTTATTAACTATAAACACAACATAATAAACTATGTAAATACTTAAGATAGCTTAGACAATCCTTCCCAAAATCAAACATTGTCACACCTCCGCAGTGGCATTAACATAGAGCTGTGTAAATGGCATAAGCTTACAACAAATACAGACAGAGTATCACTTTATTGTTTAAGTTTATGTCACTAGGTACTTGCTCATTTTTAAAGTTAATTTTAAGATACAGAGCACCTGTACATATCACACCACAAGTACTTTTCTGACAGATTGACACAGGTTACCTGTACAAGAAATAAGATCGTACCATTCTTTGGTTATGAGCCAGTTCTTTCCTCATGATGTTTAAAAGTATTTTCTGTCTGCTCTCTGCTTCCTCAACCTACAAACAAGACACACCATGGAAATGGTTAACCACAGCTCACAAATAATCACACTGAATACAAACAAGTAAGCTTCCTTGGAGGTGATGTTAACATTTTTCCAAACTAAGTTTTTCACATCTTTGGTTATTCTTAAACATATACTAAATTGAATATCGGTGTATATTGGACATACTTATCATGGGTTTACTTGGCTTTTGAATCGATTTGTTTGTTTGATTGGGGTTAAACGCCGTACTGTTTTTGAATTGATTATAGAATAATAATATGATTGACCTGAGCGAGCCCTTTTGATTTCCTGGTCTTCACAGCCTGTTGTGCCCTGGTTAGTCTCTCTATCTGTTGAATTCCCTGTCTCCAGAGTTCATGCCAGGTATCCGAGGAGAGATATAGGTAAGGGAACTCCTCACACAGCAACGTAAAGAGATTATTCTCTTCTTCAACTAAAGAAGCAATAATAAGAAGTGATGTATAAAAGGAACTACCCATATAGCACTGCGAGAAGACAGTTAGGTCTTCAAAACGTATATATATTTTTTGGGACTTGAATTAAACACAGTATTTAAGGTTACATTCCTAATGGGTAAAAGAAAGCACCCTAGACATGATGCCCCTTAGCTCTGAGAGCCCCAGGAAGCACCTGATAGACACACATCCTTCAACTGTAGAACCAGCACTAGGGAGAGAAATAGACAATGGAACCCTTCATGCACAGTAACGCAAATAAAGTTATCGGTTTTTCGCTCATTCACCTTTAAAACCTCAAAGAGTCTCATTCTTTGCTGTACAATTCTGCCAGAACAAACTCAATTCAATAAGGCAGCTTATTGTTTAGATCGTATTTTTAATAAGATTGTTTACTGGTAATTGTTATAACCAATAACCAAGGATATTTAAAGCATTATCGTCTATATTGGTTTTTTCAACACGTTTGCCAGTATATTTTACAAATCATAGGATTATATTTGAATGTTTTGTATGCTCTTACTTGTAGCACACGGTACCCTCCTGCCAACAGTAGGGCTGGCTGAAGCACTTTTCCTCCGCATTTTCTTACCAGTCACTAGCTGAGTTTTACTGCGTCCTGCTCTAACACCTATTGGCAACAAAGAACAGAATCTTCTGTCAATTCTACCTGTTGATATTGAGATCTACATAATCAGACTGTTTTGCGGAGTTCAAAAAACTATCATCCTGACATTACTACTCCAAAGTTTTATATTGGCCAAACATCTTGATAAGATCAAGCCCACAGTACAAACACTTGTCACTACAAACAATTCTTTTAGATTTGAAAGCTTACTTGCAGTAGGGATTTTATAAATATATTCCTGTATTTTATGCCATTTGCTTGAAAAAAGTAAACCAAAGATAGACCTAAAGAGTGAAAGAAATTTGATTAACAATGTGAAATGAAACGGATATTACCTGCAACTTTACCAGTGGTTGACTTGGCCTTGCCACCTTTCAATACCTTTTTTTTAAATTCTGTTTCCTGAGTTAAGAAATAAAAGACGCATTTATTAACATCCTGTTATATACATGTGTAATACCTTTGCTTGATTTCATTCAAAGTATTTATGATCAATTTTGTAGTTACACTCATAAATTTACTGACAATCTAGGTGGTCAGTAAAAACTATAACTATCAAATTTAATTCTATTATTTGCGGAACTATTTAATGGAATATATAAAAAGAACATGATGTTACCGTTTTTGTTTTTTCGTCTTTCTTCTGGTGATGAATTTCATCTTTAAGGTCTTCTAATTCATGTTCATACAATAATCGTAGAAACTGAAAATGAAAGAGGTTTTTCAGGTTATCATCTAACGAAATAGTTACTTATTTGCCCAGTGATCATTGGCTTGTTTTCCTTGTGTTATCCACATTATTCACTGATATGAGGATGGTGTCTCCTGGGTACAGCAGATGCCTTGATGTTATATTACTCAGAGGAACTAAGAGAAGTGATTCTCCCCCACCCACCTAGTCATATCACAGTGACACAATATGTAGAAAATCTAACCAATGGGCAATTTCAACAATGATATAGCTATATTTAATGGTAATGCTTATGGGAAAAGCAAGTTATTACATGTTAACAATGAAAGAGTGGTAATTTATTTGTTACCTCTGCTTTCCTGCGAGCTTTCTGGTCCTCTGTAGCTACGTGTTTGTGGGCGTCGGCCAAGTGATCCACTACATTAGGTCTCCTTGAAGCTCTTACTGGAGGCTTACTAACCACTTTTCTACCAGCCTTGTTAGATAAATCTTTTAATAATAGACTCCGTAATTTCCTGAAATTAATTTATACAAATGCCTTTGCAGAACAAGAAAGGATAGTTTATGGTTAATATTAATTCAAATCAGTCCACTTCACTGTCCCTGGAATCTCCACGATTGGTTATACCACTAGAACCAATAATAAAATCTGAACTCATTCAGACTTTTGCCTATAACCTTTAAACTGAGTGACGAAAAATGGGGCTCTTATAATACATAAAATGATTAGAATCGTATTGACAAGGCAAAATGATCTACCCTCTTTTCTTTCAATTTAAATTTTGCCAGGATGTCTTTTGACCCGTAGTACATATTGAACATTTAACATTTCAACATTGCTGTATTAATTCACGAACAATCTTTCATGCTAGGAAAAACGGAACAAACACAATCTGTTGATTAAAGCTTATTTATGGCTAGTCAAATATTTTTGTTAGTCGTTTGATTGGGTGAAGAAAACCACCCTGGAAAATACTGACAATATCCAAAGACAAGACAGGACAATCACAGGACATAATGCAAAGACAAGACAGGACAATCACAGGACATAATGCAAAGACATCAGAAACAGATCAAAGAGTTAAGTTTACCTTTGACGACTGCGGACTGGACTTGTATCAGGTGAAGACAGAACCTCTGGAGAGCTTTCTAAATCTCTGTCTTCCATTGGACGACGACCAGATGCTCCACATGATCTCTCATCGTAAAATCTCCTCAAACTTGTCTTCAGATAGGTCTCTCTTTGTCTACAACAACCAAAAATGATAGAAAATCAAACAATTTCATAAACTCTTTCTTCTTTAGTCTGAAACACCTCAAATGGCATGACCTATTTGATTTCATCCACAGTGCAACCTTTCTGGTCATACGGGAAAAAACACTTTGCCTTTTGTCAAAAGATAAAAAGCAAAAGGACTTGTAACCATAAATATCTTATCATCATTATTATTTTAACAATTCCATGATTGTAGAAGACATTCTGTGATTTGTTTTTTTTATGTATACATAGTATTAACTTGTTTTACCCCAGATAATTTGTTGCTTTTAGATATATATTTATACATAATTTTTTTCTTTCTTTTTTTTTCACTAATACAAGAAAGATGTAAAGCATTTCATCATTTTGGAAAGTTAATTTTCCTCTAGTGGTAACTAAAGACAGCACTGCTACTCCTCAAACAAGCAGCCCGTATCCAGAGGGTGGTTAAGCTTGAAAAAGGCTCAAGCCCCTAACAAGATCTTTTCCAGACTTTCCTCCCACAAGGAATACATGTGATGATTGCTTGGGAAAACTTATGAAAGGCATATATTTCTACCTATGTTGATCTGTATGATGTAGAAGTTTGAGGAAAGAAACGTCATTAGATATTAGTGTTAGCAAACGGTTAAGCACTGGACAAAGGACTTCTCTACTTGTAGCCCGGAAAGGTGTTAAGGAGCTGGTGTGTTAAATATTCCTATAAAAGGGCACATCTTCCTAACATGATCTATTAGACTTAACATATATTAAAGCACATCTACCTATTAACTTGATCTGTATGATTTCATGAATGTAATTGAGCAGTTGTTGAGATATTGTGTGATAAAGAAAAATGGTTAATATCCCGACAGACTGCCATGTTGATATCTTATATCTTTCTTCCAGCAGACAGAGGGGTACAAAATGACATTATAATATACAATAATAAATCCCATCAATCACATCACATTTAAAGCATTATCACACTGTTATCATTTATGGACAAGAAACTAGGCAAATATGAAGAACTGACTGTTAAAGACTAAAACAGTCTGTGGAGTAACAACTTAACACGCAGAAATTCCAGCTCTATCATAAATGGTAGGGGTTATTCTTTTTCATCCATTCAGATGAACTGACGGACAGACAGACAGATTGGTGTAGAGAATGATGAATTACCTTAACCCAGCATCAGCTGATTCGTCTTTCTGGTGTGCTTTCTCTGCAACGACTTTGAAAGAGACTTTCCTATGAGTGGGATCCTGAAATAACAGATATATTTCAAATAAAATCTCATCTTACTCATATTCACCAGGACAAGAAAAAGAGTGTTATTTTTCTTAATAGCTTCAGTGTTTAACTTTTAACAGCAGTGTTGTGCTACATCGGAAATGAATGTACCTCCTTTGGCAAGACAATAGGACTTTCCAGGAAACCTACTGCTCTTAACCAGACTGTAAAAGTGTTAATAGCATGACAAATGGTTGTGGGACTTGGCTAGCACTGTGACTTAGCTATACAACCCCACACTGACTGAACTGTGTGACACTAATGGGAACCCCCACACTCTGATTCACATGCATGATTTAAATTAATTCTTTGACTCAACTGTGTGACTTTACCTAGAGCCCCCACACTGCAACCTACCTGTGTCACTCGACTTGCAGCCCCCACACTTTGACTCACCTGAATAACTATACCTGGAGCCCCCACACTTTGACTCACCTGTATAACTATACCTGGAGCCCCCACACTTTGACTCGCCTGTATAACTATACCTGGAGCCCCCACACTTTCACTCACCTGTACAACTATACCTGGAGCCCCCACACTTTGACTCACCTGTGTGACTATACCTGGAGCCCCCACAGTTTGACTCACCTGTGTGACTTGAGTTGGAACCCCCACACTTTGACTCAGAGGTCTGGTATCACTGGATGATGTACACAATCTGTCAGGTAAATTTAATGACCTAGCCAAATTGTGTATTTCTGCAGATTCAGCCTGTATATGATTTAACCGCTGACTGTAAAACAAGAGGAAGTTATACTCTATTAGATTGTGCAACATCAAAAACATAACAGTTGAAATTACAGGGTTGACTACTTTGAGGGCATTATCATTATATGTAATCAACTACAAAGCAGCACAAGCAGATATTTTATTCAACCTGCATCACGATTCACAGAATGATGGGCTGTACTTCCAAGTTTGTTGTGCTTACCCATTAAACTTTTATATAATTTATTAAACACATTAAAAACTTTAGTAAACTGGAGGTTAAAAATATTTTGCAGGTAACTTTATATACAATGATTGTTCCGAACCACACTTAAGGCTGGTATACACCAATGTAAAGTGATATCCACCACATAGAAGAACCTGCTTACCGTATATTAGAAGATAGGACATGTTCTTTCTCATCTAGTTCGGCTCTGTCAGTGCCACCTTTGGCTGGACTGAGAGCATCACGAGCCAACTGAACTGTCTTCTCAACCTCAGCTTTTAGTTTATCATAAGAGGCACTAAAATGAAAACAATTATTTCCATTTAATTAAGAACAAAGAGATCACAAGTCACCATTGCTTCCAGTCTATATTACTGCTTAGAAAATTGGAGTTTTTGTTTGTTTGGGGTTTAAGTTCAGGTTACTTCATATATTCAGCAGCATGACAGCTCAATATGGTGAAGAGAAAACCCCCCTTGGGGCCACTGGCAACAAATCAAGACAAGACAGAACAAATGCAAGAGATCAAAGGATACAATACAAAGACATCACAAACAGATTGGCTTCAGGTTGCCCTCTAGTTCTGAGTTTGTTTGATTGGGGTTTAACGTCGTTCTCAAGGGTATTTCACTTATATGACGACGTGCCCAATGGGTGAAGGGAACCACCCTCTGGCAACAAAACAAAGACAGGACGGGACAAATACAGGATGTGATACAGACACCACAAAGAGATCAGCTTCCTGTTCCCCTTTAGATCTGAGAGCAACAGGGCAACATGAAGCTCCGTCCAACCGCCCGCTCTAGTTCTGAGAGACACAGAAGCTCCTTCCCATCCACCCATTGGAAAACCTTTTGTTAATTATCATAATTCTAGGCACCACAAAAGCTAGCAACCCCAACCTGTTTTACACATTTTTCAGTCTCAAATATTTTTCAACAGACTGTGGCCACTTTCGAAAATTCATACTCAAATGACTAAATCCAAACAATATTTGATAAAACATACACCATTGCAACTTGGGGGAAGACAAACATATACAAAGTCTTAGGTCTACCTAGATTAGTTCCGTCTATTTATTTTAGCCTAATTTATGCAAATGCTAATCTTATTTTGGGTGTCTTGTTAAGATTTACAAAGCATATAAAGTTTTGAGGTGACAAAAATCAAACCTTCTGGAAACTTGATGCCCTGTTTCAATTGGTAAGTTAACATTCTGCTGTCTGTGAGCCATCTGTGAGGGTATGCTATGGTCAGACAGCTGAGCCGTGTTGGACATCAATCTGTGACCGGATGTCTTAGCATCTGTTTGTACTCGTTGGTAAGCTGTGTCCACTCGCTGACCAATGTTGTCAAACTCAGTTGATGTTGGTATGATAGGATGAAGTAACTCTGGCGTGACAGACTATCAACAGAACAACTACCATTATAAAATAAGGAAATTGTTAATTAAACAAAAAAATAATTTGAATATGTTTCATTTAATTTTCTCAATCTTATTTCTGATATTAATTGTTTTACCAAAAACAATTATCTTTCTTAAAGTAAGTACCCAGTACCTGCAACATTTTAAATTTAATAAGAAGGTCAGGTAACGGTTTAATGGATATGCTAGTTTTACAGAAGTTGGCAATAAATAAATAACCTGAGCTGTAGTTTGGAAATATTCATTCTGCCTGTGTAGACTATTTGTGGAATCTCTCTGGGGTGGGCTTGAGGGCAACTTTCCCATCCAGGGTCCATGGCCTCCTGGCTGGGCCCCAGTGTTTAAGTTATATCCTGTTTGGGGTCCAACAGCTATCCTATTTGCTGGCTGGCTTCTTTCGTGAATGTCTAACCTACTTCCTCTACTGACCTCAGCATCACCATTTAATAATAACCTTCCTAAATATGTTTAAAAAATACATAACATATAAAATATCTATTTATTTGTTCTATCTTAATGCAATAAATATGGAACTTGTAAGAAGAACAATTAATCAGTGAACCTCTCCAGAATACATACACATATTGGGATCCTAAACCCAGTAGATACAACAGATATTCAGCTTCATAACTTCTATCTGCCTGATTTACTGTTGGATCCTGATGACAATACAGGCATATGTATCAAAACCTTGTGTTCTATCAACAACAAGTGGTTATCCAGAAATTGTATAATTATGTTGGATCCTTATGTAAAAAGTACATGAAGTAAAAGGATGTTCAGCATAAAATAATTAAGACATGTCTAGTGACAATCTTTTGAAATGCAGATCAGGGTAGAATGTAATTTTCAGTTTAGTTCAAACTTCATTGTAATAATGATGTGGAGTACAAAATATAAAAGATGTATTAGGGGAACAAACATTAAATCAGAAGTCTGGAAAATTTGTTTGCAGATTGTGATCATGTCCATGGGAGGACACAAGACTTGCTCCTAATTATATTATATGGTTGCCACGGCTTTAAGCAACACTATCTATAGTTATTTATTATTTATTCTGTATGTGTTATTTATTATTGTCATTTTAATTTTAATAGAAACACTTCAAACATACACAATAGTTTGATTAAAATATAAGGCTGGATTTTCATTGCAACTATTCTGACAGTCCAAGACCACTGGATAATTTGTCACAGCAAACTCCCATTATTCCACACGTCATAGCTCTCCGCAAGGTAGAGCCAGGTCAAATCGACTAGGCAAGCAAGTGTTATGAATATTACCTCCCCTGATTGTTCACCAGTGCACTAGCCAAGGGGTGGCAAGCAGTTTAATTAATCGCTTTTGGACACAATGCCATATACGTTTCTGATATAATATGTTTGTTTGATTATAGTTATCCCGATTTGTTTGGGTCTTACTCAGTACTGAAAGTTATTTCAACAGCTCAATGGGTGAATGAACCCGCGGTTGATTTATGTGGCAACAAACAAAGGCAGGACAAAAATAAAGAAGCCACAAGTTTCTGGTAGTTTGTTTCTCCTCATCTGTGAGAGGACCATCTGATCATGGGAGCTTTCTCTGACCACCAGCAGATACATTACTGTGATGTATTGCAACTGTTGTAAGACATTATAGAACAGGGCAATCCCCAGGTGACCTACCTGGCACTGATTCCCAGGAAGCAGGTGCTTGACTCACACGGTATTCTCCAACATCCAGGTTATCCTTCCTTTAATTAAATAATTAATAATTTAAACCGGTTACAAAAGCAAGTTTACAGATAAAATGACAAGCCTGAATTTTTTAAGATTTTAAAAACCAAATTTCAATATGAAGTTATTCTGACATTTTGGTTTAAATAACAAATTGTTCATGTAACATAAGAAATATTATACCTTAAATTTTGTAGATACCCTTTATTACCAGATATTAATACAATCATTGGCCTACTTTAGTGATTTGAGTTACAAATAGATCATCTAGCAGCAGTAAAATGTATGAAATGCATCTTTACATAATTATCACAATTTGATTTGGTCCAGATTTTGCAAATATAAACACAACTTTCTCTTTAGAAATGCACATATAAATAAATCTGACATACTGAGCCATTCCTAGTCCAACAGCTGGTTTATTATGGCGGACGGAATGATCCCGATTTAATTCTCTCTCTAGTATATCATCAATCAAATGTGGAGAAATATGATCTGGATCATCAAAATCTTCAGCACCTTCACCTAAGAAACAAAAACCAAGTGAGTTTTAATACATAGCAGTTTTGCAAACAAACTACATTAGTATGCTTTGTTATTTTTAAATATTTGGTTTAATCTGAAAAAGCCTTAAAATAAATCAATAGTTTGTTTCATTGGGGTTAACCTCATACTCATGGGTATTTCACTTATAATATATGATGATGAATTGGCCAATTCTTACTCTGCTCTACTTAACCAACTAAATTTCAATTTGGGTAAACATATATAACTGGAGCCTAAAGGCTTTGATATGGGGCTATTGCCTATGTGTCAAACCACTGACTGAATGTACGATTGGGTGTTTGTTTAGTTTACTGATCCTATAATGTTGCTATTGGATTAGAATAAAGGCCAAGTTTAAATAAAATCAACTAATTATAACAGACCAGGTGCACAAATGACGTAATGCTGAGTGAGGCCCTTTGCTTAAATACCGATACACTGATTGTTTTGATTAACAGTTGAATTTCTTTGTTCTAGCTTCTCTCTTCATGGGGCTCATACACTGTTTGTTTGATTGGTGTTTAACATCGTACTCAAGGGTATTTCACTTATATGACGACGGACACAAATACAGAAC
>JARFOD010006893.1:0-11575 GCA_031763545.1 Mopalia muscosa | reverse complement strand
TTTCAATACCTTTTCCAGGTAGTTATTTATTTGTCAAGGCAATTCAAGGCCTTGAATTTATTTTTTCAGTTTTCAAGGCTTTTCAAGGTTTTCAAGGTAGGATGCGAACCCTGAGGAACGTGTATTTATTTTTTTGTATCCATTTTTAAAGTGTCAATTATGTACAGTGGGCATAATTTAAGATCTAGATGTATATCTAGGTCTTATTTATAAGGCTAATCAATACTAAGCTACATGATATTATGATAGGCGGCTCGTCTATCATAATATCTACCATCATAACATGCGTCTAATTAATTTGGCTACGCCGCTAGTAAAGCTCGTCAGATGATTTATCTTATAGAATGCAACTGCTTCTTCGGCAGTCCATTTTCTTATGGGTATGAACTAACTAGGGTGCGAAATGGTTTGGGCATAAAACGTGATCCCGCTAGATACAGGCGTATGCCATGGGACTAAACTGCTTGTTGTAGTTGCAGCCGGAAACGTTTTCAAAGCGTTCCGTTTTATAAACTTAGTTTGCAGGTAATAATTCGGCTACAAATACTATTCTCCTCGTTTATTATTTTAAAAAATACAAGTTAATCTTCAAATGAATGAAATAGCAAACACGCTAGACACATTTTTAAGATGAAAAATGTGATATAAAGTCGACATACATCGCCACGGGCTTTCATGGTGGGGCCACGAGGAAAAAGAACGGTCACGTGGTTTACACTTCAGAATTAATTTTACTCGTACCTTTCTATCGATTCAGAATATTTTTTTTGTGTTGTTGTTTAATATTGCTATTAATATATACATTTTTACTATTCAAACATAAAACTGTTTATGAAATTATTACAGGTAAAATCAGAAAACGGCTAAAATATATATATGTAAATCTCTCACGCCACGAGACTTTTGTCCAGCATGGAGGAGTAGGATGACGAAACGTGGCTTTAGAAACGCGAAATGTAAATCCTTTGACAGTCAGAACTACTTCTCAATTAAGTGATGTAAGCAGCACACTAACTGGTGAAATATCACAAAGTGTACTTAAATAAATGTATGTTTAACGTGAACAAGAAACTAACGTCCAGACCACAATGAACATAGATATGTAAATGCACAATACTTGTTTACTGTATGTGTTGTTGTTGCTCCTGCTGTATCTCCATAGGCCCTATCACAGCTGTGCTAGATGTAGATTGTAGATATGACACATCCAAATCGTGTATTCGAAAGAGTGTCTATTTGGTAATTATGTCTCCATTTCACAAAGTAAAATCTGAAAAACATAGCTGAAATGTTAAGTATTGCCTGTCTTTGACACTGTAATTAAGTCATCCTTATGAAGGAGTTGAACTGGTTGACAGGCACTTCTCGTTACTGGTGGTATCATTGCTAAGCAGCTGTCTGAAGCTGATCAATTATGTCTTTAATTTAACTTGTTATTTTTGTTGTCAGTAACTGAGCATGGTTTGCTTCAAGAATTGAACTGGCAGATTTGTGACTGTTTTGTTAATTAAATCACTCACTATCAAAGTAGCGAGTTAACTATTCTATCCCCATTCTCATTTTAAATTAATGTTATCATTGATGATAAAATATCAACGATGTACAGACTTCCCAAAAACTCACTTGGAAACCAGTTTCACTCTACCTCAAATCTATCTCTTTTAAGCTCCTTGTGACTCAAAACTTCTACAACAATATAACTCCTCATTTCTCCCTCGTAAGCACAGTAGATCTGGGGCTGGTTGCTCAGAGCTCAGTTAAGTTAATAGCCTGTTAGATGACGTTGCGTAACAATGAATATCTATTATGATGTGACGTCCATTTCTTTGTGACACAAGGTCATTTAACTGGCTGTTAAGCTAATGGACCATTGAACAATTGGACACAGGTCTTTTGTGTTTATATATCTATATGCTTATAAGAAGTTATGACATTCACCCAAACTGAGTATACTGGATGTCATATCATTGATATTCAGATATAAATAACAAGTCGATGAACTTATGAGAAAGAAAAGACGAAATTAAGATCCACTCAGCTTCTTGCCGTTTGATGATATTGAATTTAATGCTGAGGTGAATTTATTAGAAATACACTACAGCCAAAGTCTCTTAATTTTGGTAGAAAATTTGTTTGTTTTTAGTTTGTTTTTAATTTCTATTTCAGGACTATTTACATTACAGAGTGAACTGTAGAGGACTTTAAGGAAATGGATGGTGAGATTCTCCGTGCCCTGGCTGATGTTGGGGTTAATCCATCAGCCCAAGGAAAGGTGAGCTCAGGTTAAGATATGACCAAACATATAATATGAACCATTAATTTTTTATAGTAATAATAACAGATTGATAGTGATACCTTTTAAGTAACTTTAATTGCAGATCTGTGTTTTAAGAGATTTTCCACTTTAATTAAGCAAGAAACTGTGTGGAGAGGACAATACACCATCATTTAAGTGAAATACCTGTGAGTTATACATCTAACCCCAATCAAACAAACAAACAATAAGTAACTTTAACTTAAACTTTTATTTTGGGGTAACCTACATTGCATTAAATTATAACTCGATTATAAATTCTTGCTCTACGATTCCTTTATGTGTAAATAACTCTTCCAATGAACCCATAAAAAAGGCCATAAATAAGTGATTTTAATAAAAAATATTCTAACCGGTTCTAACCATAAGTTTAAGTTTCATTCTGTGACTTTTTCGGTTTCAAACGAGAATGGAATTTTTATAAAATATTGAATTGTCTTAGTACCAATCAGAAATATTCACTAAATGTTTGATCTGTTCCGTTTATCATTAGGCCTGCTGATGTGGCTTAGTGGTAGCGAGTGTGCTTTGCTTCGATGCAACTTTCACCGGATCAAGTCCGGTTGTCGATCATCAGATATATGAGCGAGTCACATATTGTGGCTCCGGCAATAGTTTTTAAGAGGTTTCCTCTCAGTTTTCCACCGAATAGGGCTAGGTGTAGAGTGAAGTGGACAATTCGTTGTCATGTAAGTGAAATACCCTTGAGGACAACGTTTAAACCTAATCAAACAAACAAATCTTTTATCATTATAACAAATCCCTCTTTCAGATCTTGCAGTATTTTAATGAGTTAAAGGCCTCATCTGATGGGTGGAAACTGTGTGCCACAACTTTAACATCAACATCTCATATAAGGTAGGTCATTTATGTATACATGTACAATAACACATTGACAATTTTGGTAATAATTTTGTTGTGACCAGCTGATCCCATCTTTGGTTGTATCTTTCACTTTAACAAAAAAATCCATGTCCAGGGGTAGAAATTTGTATACATTTGTAGAAATTTATGAACATTTGCATGTCCTGTAAAAATTTAAATTGTCCTATAAAGTTTCCCAGCATTTAACATTGTGATAAACGGCCTGCAAGACAAAGTTTAAATATGTATGACATTATATTTGTTAATATTTCAACCCATGTGTCATGTCCCAAGGTTGTATTTTGAACTTTGACACCCTCTAACATATAGGGCAGTGTTTGGAGAGTAGCTATGTTGTCTTTACTTTTACCTCATATTTTATGGCTTGGAGCCATAGCTTACTGGTTAGCATGTGGGCTTTCCAATGCTACTCCAATTTACCTTTCAGACGATCAAGTCCATCTGTAGATCATCAGTTATATTGGTGAGTCACATATGATAAGGCTCTGGCAATGGCTGGGGTGGTTTTTACAAGGTTTCCTCCTGGTTTTCAACTGTAATAAGGCTAGGTGCAGTGTTAAGTGGACAATACGCTTTCGTATATGGGAAATACCCTTGAGTATGATGTTAACCCCAATCAAGCAAACAAACCAATTTACCATGTACGCTATCGAGTTGGTCTGTTGAGTGAGTCATGATTTGGCTCTGACAATCACGGTGGTGGTTTTTACGCGGTCTCTCTCGGGTTTCTACCTTAATTTGGCTAGTTGCAATGTTACATGGACAATCCATCCTCATATAAGTGAAATACCCTTGAATTATTGTTAGAATACAATGCTAACATATAAGTGAAATACCCTTAAGTATGGTATAACACACTAATGAATCAATCAATTAATCAATCTTGCCCAAAAGAATGATAACTTGTTGCCCGTAAGAGCACCGGGGCAACAAGTAGGTCCTTCCATGCATGGGCATTATTTTACGCTTGTATTAATTGGGGCATCCATTCCTTTTCCAGAACCAAATTAACTCAAGAAATTCCTCCTTGTATGTTCTTAATATGTATGTATTTCCCTTTCAGTGATCAAGTTCGTTTCTTCTGCTTACAAGTTATTGAAGATTTCATCCGAACTAGGTGAGTTTCACTTTGTAAGATCTTGGAAAAAACATTCTTCTTAAAGTTTTATTTTGGAAGTCAAGTTTTTACAAGCCTGAAGTTCAGGCGCATTTTTGCATAATCAGCGTCCATAAAGTTCTTATTAACTTGAGCTATCTTTGTTGAGAGGGAAGTTCAGGGAACTTTCTGTCGCCCTGGTGCTCTCAGAGCTAAAGGGCAACACAAGGTTAAAATGTTTGTGATGTCTTTGTTTTGCACCCCGTGATTGTCTTGGTTGATTGCCTTTATCTTTTGGGCTGGTACACCATCATGTGAGTGAAATAACCTTAAGTATAGTGTTTTGCGTTTTGAAAATAAAATGTTCATAAATGATAATTCATGATGGATGTATTTCAACATTTTGCCTCTTTCACAGGTATAAGAGTTCGTGCCTTGAAGAACAACAGGCTATCAAATCGCTTTTGATCCTCACTGTACAATTACAGGTAAGTATTAAACCTTGCTGTGCAATACAGGTAAGCTACTTCTGATGCTCATACCACCAGGTACCATCAACGGTTTTCCACCATTATAAGGCAAGGAACAGTGTAAACAGGTCAATGCCACATCATGAGTGAGTCACATGGGGTTTCTTCCTGTTTCTATCTTATTTCAGTAAGATGAATTAAAAGTGGACAATTCCTATAATATGGATCAAACTACCCTTGATTCCAATGTTAGATCTAATTGAACAAAGACTGTTTGTTGTTGGTGTATCAGCCTCACTGATGTCCCTCCTCTCTTTAGTCTTGCATAGTCAGTACTGAGCTTTAATATGTTAGGAATTGGGCTCTCCTTATAAAGAGAACTCTTTATGGGTCTAAACTTCTCGTTACAAATGTGTGTCTTTTTTTTATTGACAGGAGAATCCTGATGAAGTCTATAGCCATTACGTATTGAACAAAGTGGCTCAGGTGTTCTCTTTAGTGTTTGTGATAGACTACCCTCAGAGGTGGAACTCCTTTTTCTTTGATCTGTTACACCTGTTGAGAGGGGCAGAGAGCGTGGGTTTATACCTGAGGATTTTACTAGCTATTGACTCTGAGGTAGTTGATAGGGAAATTGTTCATTCACCACAGGTAAGTCATACACAATATATAATTAATCCTTTAATACAGGTTTATCAACCACAGTCAGCGTCTGTGTCTTAGTGATTAGTGTTTGTGCTTATTAATCCTATGACAATGTGCTGTTCATGGAATAGAGTCTATCTGTAAACCCTCAAGTATATGAGTGAGTCACTCGATGGGACTTAAGTTGGCACTCTTGGGGGTGGTTTTTATGAGGTTTCATTGCGGTGTTCTGTTGTATTCAAGCACAGAATAGTATGAAATGCACAGTCTGCTGTATTCAAGCATGGAACAGTGTGAAATGCACAAATCTGTTGTATTCAAGCACCGAACAGTGTGAAATGCTCAATCTGTTGTCCAACAAGTGAAAGTTCTTGACTACAATGTTGAACCCTAATCCGCAAACAAACAATTGTCGCTACCGATGTTGAGGGTGGTTTCCTTCACTCATTAGCCTGCTGCCTAGGCTTAGTCAGGTACATGTATATGAGGGAGTCTTAGCCAGAGGGGTCACTCGGTGTCTTTGTCTTTCAATCAAATTTAACACAGAAAAGATAGAGGTACAGTAAAATAAGACATCCTGTTTCCTTAAAAATAAGGTTTTGTGACAGCCTCTTCTTGAATTCTGGCTAATACCATGCACAATTGCGAGAGGGGTTTTTAAGAGGTTAACTCCCGGTTTTTCACTCTAATGAGCCTAGGAACAGTGTGAAGTGGACAATCCGTCATCATATACATGAAATACCCTTGAGGACAATGTAAAAACCCCAATCAAACAAACAAACAAATCCTTCAGCCACTGTGCTGGCACACCAAGAAAACCTTAAGTATGACCTAAAACCCTAATCATCTAGTTACAAATTTCAAATGCAGCAAGATCAGCAACCTGAGTGAATGATAGATGTTATGATGTGGATTGTTTTCAGGATTCGGAGAGGAATACACTAATTAAAGACCATATAAGAGAGCAGTGTGTTGGTCAGCTGGTGGACTCATGGTACCAAATACTGGTGAGTACAAACATTCGTCTATCAGGTTATGGCCCTGTGTGGGTTCAGAGGCATACCATATGCCAACAGCCCCTTTTGGAGAGCTTGCCTTAAAGTGAAAGACAACTGTTATTTCAAACCGATTACCATTGTAATGCTAGTTTAATGTTCACTTCGATTAATTTACATCCTGAAAATGTTTTGGGACAGTCCACAGAAATAACATGTAAGACCCCCTGTGGTAAAGCCTATTCCTTTGTCCCAACTGCTAGAAGTTATAGCTTTGCTCCCGCCAAATTTACGTATTTTGCTGATGTATATATTTCTGTTATATTTTTTTTGGTCAATAAATCAATCAATGAATCTAACTCGAACATAACAGTCCTTTAAATGTGAGTATTTTTGTGTTGAGACAGAGTACCTACAACAAGAGCCATCCTCAGCTGGTCTGTATGTGCCTCGATGTGATTGGGAAGTATGTGTCCTGGGTGGAGATTGGGCTGATTGCTAACGATCGCTTCGTGGCAGTCCTCCTGGGGTTCATGCGTGATGAGTTCCTGCGAGAGAGTTCCTGTGATTGTATCCACGAGATCATCTCTAAAGGCATGGACCCTGTTGCTAAGACAAAGCTAGTGGAATCGTTTGCCACTCTCCTTGGCAATGCTGGGGTCATGAACTTGGCAGAGGTAAGAGGTCAAACCTGGTACAGGGTTTAAAATATGGGAACCATCTGTTTGTAGATAATTTGTAAATGGTGGCCGGTTGTCAGGGAGTTTCCTGTTGCTCTGGTGCTCTTAGTGGTAAGGGGCAACATGAAGTTGTTATAAATTTAAAGATAGTGATAACTATGCCAAGGTTACTATTCCGAGCTACTCTGCATTTCAACCCTTGGCAGATAATAAGGTCCAATGAGAATTTCAGTTATGCCATCTGGCGGATAAAACGATGAAGGTTCTAGCTAACTCCCACGGTTTACAGTTTCATTCGCCGCAAAATCCACTAGCCAAGTCGTCTGATAGCACAACATCTGATGGGATGCGTAGGAAGTTCTACGCATCCAATCAGATGTTGTGCTATTAGACGACTTGGCTAGTGGATTTAGCACACAATTGCTTGGAAGCCGAGTCCCATTATACAAGACTTGTCTGCCATGGGTTCAAATGCAGAGTAGTTCTGAATAGTAACCCATGGCTAGAGAAGATGCCAATAATACATGTATTCTGTATTTTATCAGGATGATGAAAGCAGTAATCTTGCTAAATTCACCAATATAATGTGTACTTTATCAGGATGAGGAAAGAAATTAAATCCACCAATATATAGAAACCATTAGTTCCACTGAAGAGTTTAACAAAATACACAAGTAGTGTAATTCCGAAAAATGATAACTTCACTTTGACTCAATATTTCAGCATTCATTAGGCCTTCATCAGGAGAAGATGATGGCATTATACATGCTGAAATATTGAGTCAAAATGAAGTTATTGTTCGCAATCAGGGTACCATTTCAGAATCTGGAAAGCTAAATAAGCAACTTTATGAGGGTTAGGAAAGCACAATCCGTGATAAATATATTGTATACTGTGTCAGGATAAGGAATACAGGAACCATTTGCTTAATTAGGCTTGTGTACCTTATCTGGAAAAGGAAAATGATAATCTTGATCCATTCGCTGATATATTGTGTATTTTTTCAGGATGAGGAAAGTGACTACCTAGCTAAATTAGCCAAAATGGTGAACGGAATGGGGGTGAATTTAGCCAGCAGTTGGAAAACGTAAGTATCCAATTATCAGTGGCATAAATAATAATTGGGAATTTTGTTCTGGCGGTCAGTTGTTTGTCTTAAATAGTTTGTTCTTCAAACTGCTACCAAAATGTTTCAGTTACAGAAAATCAGGGCTCCGTGAGGGAGCTGTTGGACCATGGCCCTGCAGAATACTCTCTCAGCTTTCTCAGTCAATCATAAGAGGCGAGAATAGAGGTTTCTGTTGTTGATTAAAAGCTTCATGGCTGTTAGTTGCTTCAAGTGTCAATCAAATGCAGTATCAAACTGACTTTTTAATTGTTGTATTTTCAGTTTGATAAAGACTGGTGATATATCGAGTGCCAACTACACATTGGAAGCCCTGGAGAATAAACTGCCCCCTGTCTTGAGATTTCTGGCCGATGACGACGATGATGTGTCTGCCTCTGTTATAAATTTTGCTCAAGAGTACATTACTGTGTTAAAACAAATTTCAACCATCTCTCCTGCTCAACAGGGTCATTTAGAGGTCAGTACTAGAGAAGACACAGAGGTTACATTAATATACCACACTCAATCACTGTAATAGGTTTTTATGAGTGCGCAAGTGTGCTTCCTTAACCAACCCGCCTTGATTTACCATTCATGGGTTCGAGTCCGCCAGTCGACCATCAGGTATATGAGCGAGTCACATGTTGTGGCTCTGGCAATCTCGGGGCTGGTTTTTACGAGGTTTCCTTTGTTTTTCCATCGTAATAAGGCGGCTGTACAGGGTGAAGTGGACAATCTGTCGTCATATAAGTGAAATGCCCTTGAGTACGACATTAAATACCAATCAAACGAACAAATATGACTGATTTTGTTGTTGTCATGATAAAACTGTAGTGTTCACATGTTGGGTTATCCCATCGTCATATTATGCCATACCGTTAGGGATAATGTTGCATGTTGTCTGTCTATCTGTCTGTCCATGTATAGGGCGTAAACAGGATAAAAACAATACGACTAAACACAGGTCTCAAATTTTGGAAACACATTGGCCTTGTGGCTCGCACTAAACTACATAAATATTTAAAATTGGACCATTCCAATCAAATATCTGGTTTTCATGACAACATAATAAAACTTCTCTTTTTCTTCTCTTTTTTCCAGCGAGTAAGCATAATAATAGTATTTCAGACGACTTTAACACCTTTTAAACCATACCATATTGATAACAAAGATTTAGGAAACAGGAGAAAAGTTGTTTTGATGTAAAATAGTAAATACTTTTATCCTTTATCTGTTTTTCTTGTTTATATATTTGACAGAAACTTCTCTGTGTGCTGATTAAAAAGTTGAAGTATGACGAATCGTACAATTTTGAACAAGAGGTTTGTTGATTGATGTTGATTAAATTTCTTTGATTCACTCAATATTAAGTAAATTAATGATATAACAAGTCCAAAGCGGAGCGTTGGGAGGGAGCTTCATGTTGCCCCCGTGCTCTGAGAGATTAACTGCGACATGAAACCAAACTGTTTGAGATATCTTTAAATCCTGTCCTGTGATTGTCCTGTATTTGTCCCATCTTGAATTTGTTTATCAGTCACAGTTTTTTTAATCATCATGCTGGCCCACGGCAATGTGAGGGAAATAACGTTATGTACGGCGTTACACCCCAATCAAACAGACAATCTAAAAAGGTTTTCAGTCTTTTATTTCAATTCTTTTGTGAGATTTGATGTGAATCTATGTGACAGTCGCTGCTGTGCGTGTTTGTGTCTTACCTTCTGCTTTTATTCATTGATATTGAATGTACTCTTTGTCTAAATTTAAACATTCATTATAAAAAAAATTATCCGTTTTTCTGGTGACTGTGTTTTTAAAGTTGTGGCTATTTTAACCAACTGTAAAAAAAATGTACACAAAATAAAATTAACTGATTATTATCGATCAGGACTGTGGTTCCTATTTTTTTTTGTGTTGCCAGTTTTATTGAGGGTGGTTTTCATCACCCATTGGACTGAGTGAAATAGCCTTAGTACTGTAGAAAACCCCAATCAAGCAATACAGACAAAAATACATGTAGTTATCTTGCAAAAAATCATTTTTATTTCAACAGGGTGAAGAAGAAGCCATGTTTCAAGATTACAGAAAAGAAATCAAAATTCTATTCAATAATCTTGCTCAATTGGTGAGTTCAAATTTGAGCCTATTTCCAGAGTTATGTTTGATAAACAATTTTCCCCCTTAACCTCCATTGTTTACTGGTAAGCATCTGTCCACTATTCCCTTTGTCCGGGGCCATGATTTAGTGGTAGTGAGTGCACTTCCTAAACTGAACCTGCTTCGATTTACCATTCACCGGACCCTGTGAAGGAGCGGGTGAGCCATGGCCCTGCCCTGCAGAATACTCCCTTGGCTTCCTCGGTCGATCGTAAGAGGCGACAAAAGAGGTTGCTTTCTGGGAAACAGATTTGTTTGTGATGTTCTGTATTTGTGTCTGTGGTCATATAAGTGAAATACCCTTGAGTACGACGTTAAACACCAATCAAACAAACAAAAACTGTTCACCGGATCAAGTCTGCATGTCGACCATCAGGTATATGAGCGAGTCACATGTTTTGGCTCTGCCAATTGTAGGGGTGTTTTTTATGAGGTTTCCTCTCTGTTTTACACCGTAATAAGGCTTTGTGAAGTGGACAATCCGTCGTCATATAAGTCAAATACACTTGAGTACGTCATTTAACACCAATAAAACAAACAAACTATGCCTTCTTCTATGTCCGCAGCCATGTCTTAGTGGTTAGTGAGTGCGCTTATTAAAGCCTACTTCATTGTACTGTTTACCGGATTGAGTCCGTCTGTCGACCCACAGGGATATGAGTGAGTCACATGATGTGGCTCTGGCAAGTGCGAGTATGGTTTTTATGAGGTTTCTTCTCGTTTTTCCAGCGACTAAGCAAGGAGCAGTGTGAAAGGACAATCTGTCATCATATAAGTGAAATATCCTTGAGTCTGACGTTAAACCCCAATCAAACCAATAATCCTTTTTGCCGTGAAAATCCATAATTAAATTAAATTTGAAAAATCAGGAAGTGCTGCTTAGTAAAAGGGAAAAAAATGTTGAATGACGTCTGCTCATCATGTAAATCTTTTGGGGCTCACTGATGTAGTTAAGTAGTAAGCATGTCTCCCTACTGATCCTCCTTCATTGTAGAGCACGCTCTGGCAAAGGGCAGTTTGTTTGAGGAGTAGCAATACTGTCTTTTACTAAGCACTGGAGGAAAATGAACTTTCTAATATTGTGGAAACACTTCATGGTTGTGCTTGTGTCAATTATTGTTTCTCATCGTCCTCCTATAAATGGAATACTTAAAGGAGAAGACCACCCAAAAACCATATTCTATAAATAAGTAAAAAAAATTGTGTGTAATACAATACATTAATT